>JAAZTK010000636.1:0-18714 GCA_036507255.1 Megalothorax incertus
CAAAACTTCGATATAATGGACCTAGTACGTTATAACGAGGGTCTCTTTATAACGGAACCTCGATATAACGGACGAATTAGGACCGGCCCTTCGAGTCCGCTATATCGAGACTACACTGTAAGTTTAATAGATCTATTGGAACTTATCTATACTTCCAATTGAATTCCATTATTTCCAAATCGTTGGTGTGGGGTCAGGGGTCAAAGGAGGCGGAGTTATTGACGAAAACGGTTCTAAAAACCGAACCGGGATCCGATGGTTCTTTTGCATAAAAAATAAAAATTCATATAGAATTAAAGATTTCAAAAATAGATTATATTTATTTTATTAAACGTTCAAATTATGCATCCAATTATATATATTAATTAGTAGGCATTACTATTAGGATCGTAAACAGCAACAGCAATTTTAGAATCGGCAGTTCCATAATATAAGAACCATTTCCCTTCAAAATAAACCAATCCTTCTACAAATACAACATTCCCAACTTGTCCAATAAGCTCATAATCCTTATCCGGGTGAATAAAGTATTTTTCCGTTCGATTGACCATCTTCCAAGGCTCTTCTAGGTCCAACAATACTTGACCTGCAGCATAATTTCTTTCCGGTAGATCAGGATCTCCTCCCTCAGCTCCAAGATTTCTCGAATTATAAATAAGGAGGACTCCATCATCTCTTAACATTGCTTGAGGTCCAGGCTCAACGATATCACTATCAAAATATCCGGCTCTGGGCTTGATGACTGATACCAGTTCGCCAGTGTCATCATCGACGAGAGGCGTCCAACTTAAAAGGTCGTCAGATGAAGCGATAAAGATGTCAGTCTCACCCCAATACATCCAATACTTGCCACTAATTGTTACAGCTCGGGTTCTTCCATCTTCCCTGGTCAATGTGACGATACTTCCGGCTTTTGACCAAACGTCATTAAATTCGGGATGATCCCTAAAAACTGGACCATGTTTTGTCCAGGTGAGAAGATCTCGTGAGGACGCTACCATCAACCTTGCGAGTATTCCATCAAAAGCTATTTTAAATAATATGTTAATTTGCTCTTTAAATTTGCAATGTCTTTACCAGTATAGGTTAAAACATATAACCCATCATCCCTTTGAGCAATTCTAGGATCTTCACAGCCTCCCTCCCATTCCAGATATGTCCAAGAGTCATCATCAGGGTAGAGTACTGGTTCAGCCTTTCGGTGGAATGTCATGCCATCATCACTTAATGCCAGACCGATCCGAGAGGTCCCATTGAACATTCCAACATCATCTTCGGCCCTGAAAAAATATATTGAAAAATATTAGACACGTTTTCAGATACTTGGAATTCTCACCTACCTATATAGGAGATGTATCTTTCCACCTTTGATGGTGGCACACGGATTAAAAATATCTTTCCGCTCCCAATAGACAATCTCGCCCCTTAAAGGGCAATCAAATTCAGTATCCTCTAATGCTCCCATAATTGGATTAACTTTGAAAAAATCAAAATTATTTTAAAAGATTTTTTAATCATTTCAAAATTGATACCTTCATCCAATTTGACAAAAGGGCCCATTTCCCATGCACCTGGAAAAAACAGCAAATATTATATTTTGTTGATCGGAAATAACTAGTATAGTATTTGTTACTGATTGAATTGATAAGAAGAAGCCCGAAGAATATTTTCCAGCCCATTTTTATTCCAGGAATTTGGCAAAGTCAATATAATTTATTTCCAATTTTTTTTTGTAACATAAAATTAGATGAAAACTCTTGTACTAGACAGGTATTTTTTACATAATAGAACACTTGAAATGATTATATTTATAAATTACAATATTATCTTCAAGTTACAATACATATTACAAAATTATTCTTATCAAGTTATCAGGAAATTGATTAAATTAAATTGAGATCATATTGGAACGAGCTTGTCCCTTTCCATCGGCCTGATCAAACTGTATCAAAACTATAATATGTGTTATGGTCATTTTGAAAACCTGAAAAGGGTCAAAGGTCAATATGAAATATATATATTTATTTTAGAATAAAATTCCTTACCGAAATGATGTTACTTTTATTAACCTTGAATAGCCCAAGGGCTGAAACGGACATGGGTGACGACAGAACCAGATAAAGAAACTCTTTGCACTAATATATAGTTAATTAAAGTTAGGTTCATTTAAAATGAATTACAATTATTACATCTTGGACATCCTCCTTCTTTTTCAATGAATCCAAACTTGCCCGAAATCCAGCACATACTAATTTATTCCATCTTTCTTCAAAAATTTGACCTGACATTGAAAGATGAATGATCCTTCCAAAAAGGGGAATTATCATGTGTTGAAAAACTTCAGGGGGGTCAGACTGACGAAAGACGATAAAGAGGACACATACAATGGCCACGCTAAGTTGCAAGAAATAATATACATAGAATATTGATGTATTTCACATGAGCGCTGATACATCCCAATAAAGAAAGATATTGACGAGATGCATTACGCCAAGGGCGACATTTAAGCTGGAAAATCATTTCTGATGGCTCTTTGAGTTCAAGGGATGTCACAATTCGATCCATCCGTTCTTGAAGAACTTGACCGAGCTGATATATCCGGAAAAAGTCGGAAAATACGATAAATTCAATGCTTGCAAAGGTTAAGGCAGTTACTCCAAAGCCAATCTATTCGAATTTAAGTTATTAAAAAATCCCAATAGGTGTGCAAAGTTTACCAAAGGATGTGTGAATATCCCAAATCCCATAATAAAATAGCCAGAGTCAAGCCCATCATAAACAACCTTGGCAGGATAGATGATAGTAACGAGACTATTGAAGAATGTCCCCAAAAAATGTGGAGGAAATCGGGAATTCTTTTCAGACTCTCTTGGAGGGTAGATCCGATCATGCTCATCAATAGCCTTATATACACGAAGTAAATTCCTCGTCCAAAAAATGTTGAGAAATGTAGTTAATAATCCACAAGTAAATGTACTGATGACAGTCACGCCGATGGCACTAGTTTCAAGGTTTGAATAATTCCGAATGTTGCCTTTTATTTCGTTATCCAGACGTACCCCGATATTTATAGCCACTGAGCAAATTCCAGCAAAGAATAATTTGATGATGAAAATTCCCCAACTATATTTAGAATTAAAATTAAAGATTTTTCAAGAAATATAATTAATTCTAAACCTGAATAGATGCACAAAAGAGCATATCTTAAAGTTTAATCCACTTGTATGATTCCCAAAAGTCCCTTGAACTGGGAATCCACCAAGAAAGTAGCCAATCCATGAAATTACCTTGAAACGAGAGTAAATTGACCTTGAAACGATCCCAGAGTTCAGACCCATTTTATTCTCGTCAATTTGGAATATTAAAAGTGACTCTTTTAAAATGCTTTTAAAAAATTAAAAACATATAAATACCTATTGTTGACTTTTGCCAATTGACATTTGACTTTGAATGCTTTTATTTGCAAATAAAAGCCTACCTACCACCGGTTCTTCCCAATGCAATGGTCAAACTCGTACTTTATTAAATGTAGAATTTTAATATAATATTTACAGGATTTGAAATTTGATTAAAAAGCTTTAAAAATATTAAAATTAAAAACAAATTAATTGAGGACGCCAGAACGGTCCAATTTCATATAGGAATCTAAATGCTGTGACCGGTATAAAAATTGCAATTCATTCGATCTTCCTGATTTTTAATAATTTTTGGAATTCTCGTCCAATTTTTTACATTTTTTGTGTCACTTCCGGTCTCAAAATGGATCCAAGGTCCACCAACCTCATCATGGACAGGTTCTCCACATCCATCTCTCCAGCAAGTCTCATAGATTTGCCTGCAAAGTCTCGGACACAGTAAGTTGAATTTGTAAATTTTTTAAATTCAATTTTGACATTTGTAAATCTTTAATTAAAAGGTCTAATTGGGTTATTTGATCGCATTTAATTAATTGCAAACTGTATCTATTAATTAATAGCATTTATGGATGGATATTTGTACCATTTAATTGGGTGTAATTTGTTTTAAAAGAATCGATTTTAAAATCCTTATTTTTTTGTCTTTCAATTTGACAGGACTCCGGTGACGACTGGAACCTCTGTACTTGGTCTACGATTTAATGGTGGTGTAATCCTTTGTACTGACATGTTGGGGTCATATGGGTCACTGGCTCGATTCCGTACTTGTGAGCGAATGCTTAGAGTTAACGACAAGACTCTACTTGGATGTTCCGGAGATTATGCAGATTATCAGTTTATGTCGGATATAATCCAACAAATGTCGTAAGTACCCACAAAAAAAAATTAGTTAAATTGTGCTATAATTATTATATAATTTTTAGAATTGACGATGAATGTAAAGATGATGGCTTTCAAATCACTCCAAAAGCTCTCCACTCATGGCTAACCCGAGTTTTATACAACAAACGCTCCAAATTCGATCCATTGTGGACTAATTACATTATTGGAGGACTTGGAGAGGATGGAGCACCCTTTCTAGGATTTGTAGACATGATTGGAACTGCTTACCAGGATCCTGTAATTGCTACTGGGTATGGAGCATATATTGCCACCCCACTCCTGAGGGAAGCTGTTGAAAAGAACCCGGATATGTCCGAGGTAGAAGCTAGGAAGGTTTTAATTGATGCTCTTCGTGTGCTCTATTATCGAGATGCGAGGGCAATTCAAGAAATATCAGGTGGGGATTGTCAATGCTGAAGGAGCAAAGATTGAGGGACCCTTTGAGATGGATGCAGACTGGTCCGTTGCTCATTTTATTAAGTAAGTCTTAAATTACGAATTCTTATGAATTCATTTTATGGAAATTAATTAATTTTATTCCTTTTTTTCAGGGGGTACAAATAAGCTCGATTTGAAACGTAAAAAAATCTGTTCTAAATTCTAATTAATCTAATTCACATTTTGTATGTCTAATAATTATAAATAAGTTAACTTTAAACTATCTTATTTGAAGCACAGATTTAAATGGAAATAAAGGTTTATACAGTGCTTATAAGCTTTGTACTACAACTCAACTTATACTTTTTTTAAAATATGCTCGTATACAGTATACACTCGTATATTAATTTGAATTTTTGTAGTATATTTTTGGCAAGTTTAAATTAAACTTTAAATAAATTAGATTTTTTTTTAGAATATTAAAGGATATGGAATTGGATATACGAACTCAGACATAATACAGTATCGTATGCAGGTATATCCGTATTGCGTGTGTAGTTGTACAATCCTCTATCTTAAATATCCTAGTCGATATGAAATGTACGATATTATAAAGTTGGATAGACTGTAGCACCAGAGCTCTATTATAATTAAAAAGATGCAATTAAATTAAGAGCATAATATATGATATACAATATAGCCACTAACAATAAATGTAAGATAATTTTTAGTATTTTACCATGCATCGAATTCCGCAAACACTTTGCGAAAAAACGAGTAGGACAAATACGGAGAGAAGTGAAAGTATCATTCCAGCGAGGGATAGGACTCCTCCGAGGGATATCATTAAGAAATTTGTAAATATCCCTTAAAAAGTAGTAAATGAACCATTTTAAATATATGAGAGATTTGCGATAAATGATATATATGATATACCTCCGCAATCTGGAATCTGTGCTTTATATTGTACAACTGTATTCGCCTGTTGAAGGCATGACCCAAATCCAGCAATGACATAATATCCGAGTGCTATAACAGGTATTGAGAGTACAAGTTGGATAGTATGAGCAAAAAAGGTTAGGATTGCGTTGCTGGAATCCATAAAAAATTGGGTATTTAAACATTTAAAAAGTAGGTTATTGATTGCTGTGATCGATTGAAAAAGTGCACTAATTAAATATGGATTTTCTTACAATTGTCCGGGGATTTTTCTCATCACATTGTAAATGGTGGCTATCCCGGTTAGAAAAAAATATAGAGCTCCCCAGAACCCTACCCCTTTGTTAATGTATTCATTCTTGAAGCTTTGTGCGTACATGATTGTCTGGAATTTGCAATTAATTCTAGTGTAAATATGATATTTTATTGCATAATGATATTTATACCTGGTCTATAAAGATGAGGAGTGCTATCACAATGCCTCCGAATCCCACGCGTTTGATAATCCGGATGTCACGCTCGTCGAAATTAGTGTCCGGTGGTGGAGTGACTGGGAGGTCAAGTTCCTCGGGTTTATAACGAAGCTCATTGACATTTAAAGAGTTTGTATGATCATTCTCCAGCTCTTTATCGCATTTGCACTGGAAAAATTCATAGCGAATAATAATATATAATATACAGATAAGCAAAACTGCATTTGGCAAAGGTTTTGGAAATTACACCTCTTCATTGCGACTTCCTCCACCACCCCCATAGGCTAGGATATAGCATTTGTACGCACTAATCAGGTTGGACACGAACTCAAGAAGACCTGCAAGGATCATTACGAGGTTTGAAGTCAAGATCAGGTACGAGGAAATGACGCGAGGCAGACCTTGAGAATTTGGAAATCATATATTTATGGCCATATTCGAATCTTAATAAAAGAAACCGAATTTTATGGGGTCAAATACAAATGGGTAGATATTTAGGACGATCCCACATGCTGTTATCTAAAGGTCAGACTTGGGTCAATTGATTTTCAAATGATTTGTAAAAAATTAACCAGAGGGATTGTCATTGTAGCGGAAATAGTTTGAAGGACAAGGACGGCAAGGAGCCTAAGGATTTCGCATTTAAAAAATTAGGTTCTTATTCAAAATTGATGCTTTGCGAACCCGTGGAATGTGCATCTAGTTGACCAAAAAATTGAAATGCCTCCAGCCATGAAAAAGAACCAGGAGGTCCAAACCCCCGTTAGGGATCTCGTGGAGAATTCATAGTTGGCCCCAATTGTTAAGGTCTAAGGAGAATAATCCGGGATTTTAAACGGAATGCTTTGAATTTGATTTTTTTCTACCTGTAAAAGTAGGATTAGGATTCCCCCAAAAATTTGAGTCCAGGCTAGGCGATAAATTCTTCTAACTTCACACATTATCGTGTTGAATCCCTGATTTTTCCAAAAATTTAGTACAAATATTTTTCCAAAATCTAAAATTCTTATTCACCTCCAAATTGTTCCCCAATCTGCCCAACTCCTGTTCAAGGGAATATGAATGTATAACAATAACCATATCTAAAATTATCCCTAAATTGGTAATCTAAAAAGTACGGAAGTAATTTAAAATGTTTCAAGTCTGTGTATTTTTACTAGTTTTATTCCTAGTAGTAAACACTAGATTTTAAAGAAATATCCGTAAGCAAATATTGGTGAAATTGTGAGGATTTTATTTGGAATAAACTAGGATTAGAACTAGAAGGAAATTGGGTTTAAAGTAAGCATTTTTCAACTGGAAATATCAGCTTATTGATGCATATTTCATATGTAATATTAGTACTGTCTGTATAGGAAATTTTGGCAGTTAGGACCCAAGGAGAGTCCGCCTTTTCCATGTCCAGCTCCTGATTAATTGATTCCGATAAGCCTAATTGAATAAGCCAAGCTTGTATTGATCGTGTAATAAAATAACCGTATTATGTTCAATATTTACAACATTTACAATTCTTGAAAGATTTTGATCCAAAATTTTTAGAGTTCTCAAAAAGCATTGAATGAAATAGCATACGAATTACGGAGTCATATTCGAAGAAACGCTTCTAGTACAATAAATTAATATATACGATAGGATTAGGTACATAATTACAAAATACAATATATTAGGTCTAAAAATATTTAGGTCTAATGTAGGTCTAGTATCGTAGGATAGCATTGTATAACAAGTCCTTCTTAAATGATTTATTCATTTGAAGCATGATTTTTTGGAATAACTTGATAATGCTTGAATTCTATTAATCCTAATTTATTGTATATTATTGATGGAAAATATATTGTGTGCAAAAAATGCCAATGAATTCTGTTAATTGATCTATTTGAAAATCAATCAAATTACGTTTCTTATCCAAGATTCCTAATGCCTTTACATATATTGTGTTATATATTGTGCAATTACATTATAATGACTTAATAAGTTAATATGCTTATCCAAATATAAAGGACAATAGTTAGTGTCTAATTCGATAAATTTTTTAAGCTTTTAAATAAATTGGAGTAAATGAGCCTCAAATGTATATGCTTCAAAAGAATCAATACAAATATTATCCCAGCACTCGCATTCCATTTATGGAAAAATAAGCATAATAATTCCTTTTTTAAGGTTTTTGCTATTTGGGAACCTTCAAGATCGATAAAATATTTTTAATAATCTGCATTTACCAGATTTTAATTCAATATTTAAAAATGCATATTTGGAAATTAACATTAATATTTTTCAAAATTGCATATATCCCTGTTTCATCCTTCCAAGCTGGATATATCCAAAATCTCAATTTATTTTCAAAATCTTTCTCCCATTGCAATCTCGACATATTTCACGATGATATATTCTCTCAAAATTTGAAATTTTGGGATATTCAAATTCCATACACGCTAACGGATGACGAATCCGGACGTGACATCAGTGCCATACTGAATACGAACTTATATATAAAATGGAACACAAATCCACCTGCCATCTGGCTTCTCAATCAAAATAAGGCATTCAAAATGGCGTTTGAAGAAAAATCTCATCTAAAAAATTGGTATTACTCAAAGGAACTCTACATCTTTACCCATTTATGCGATAATCCAAATGCAATCAATTGGAATCTTGGAAAAACGAGCGCCATCTATCTAGTCTGCCTGGATTCATCATGGTCAATCAATGCCATCTACGCCAGGAAATGGCATATAATTTTTAAAATTGGAATTTTCAAAAATAGATTTTGATTTCAAACAAAGTGCACACCAGCTAAACGCATTAACCGAAAAAGCATTACAAGTAGGTGAAAATGATTTGAAAATTGGTGATGGATTACAAATTCAACCCATTTTAAATTCAATGGATGACCTTCCATTCTTTGAACTTTGCATAAATTCAGCATTTTCAAAAATGGGTCCAGGAGTTCGACCATATTAAAAGGAATTGGACTTATTTAGATCTGATTCCATCAAATTTTTATGAAATTACTACTACCATTGCATTAAATTCTCAAGGGCTTTGGGCAAATCATAAAGGTCGAGTCCAATTTGATTTTGTTAGACCGTTTAAATTGAATTCAAAAAATTTCATAACATGCAGCCCTCTATCGAGTTCAGGAATAAATTTCAAAACTTACATCAATCCGTTCGACGCTGCCATCTGGATTTCAATCCTGATTTCAGCCATGCTTTTATTTCTATTAATCTACTATGGATTAGAATCTTTTCAAACCCGCCACATAGATGGAATTACAATTATCTTGGCACCAACTCTCGAACAAAATGTCAACTTGTTAGCTGTCCTTAATAAAAAGAAAGCTCTATCCTTAAGTATTTTATTGTGGCTGCTGGGAATTGGGATTCTTTTAACAAATGCTTACAAAGGAAGCGTCACTTCATCACTGATTTCACCCTTGAAAATCACCTTTCCAAAAACCCTTCAAGAACTAATTGGAAATCAATATAAACTTCTTGATTTAAGCTATTTGGATGGCAAATATTTTGCAATACAATCTTTGGCGAGTATTCTCTTTATTCTAATTGACAAAAATACACAGTTTAATGAGAGTCAAATTCAATATTCAGATGAAAACGAATGCTTGAAAAATTGCTCAGAATTAGATCAAACTTCAGAATTAGGACAAGATATTTTGGAGATTTATTTGAAATTAAGTTGCAAGGGTTTAAAAATATGCAATTATTATAGACTTGACATGAGCCAAGCTCCATCTGTTACCCAAAGTGAAAAAGATCTTTTGAAAATGCATGTTGGAATTATAAAAATATTTCAGTTTCATAACAAAAATCTCAATTTGACGGATTCTGCAATTTCAATATATCTTTCCGAGTTACTCGATTGCAAATCTTCGACACTCTTTGGAGAAGCTGATCAAATTAATCATCTTAAAATCTATTTTGAGCAAAAAATGACCAATATGGAATTTGGCGTTGGGATACCATTTTCTATGCAACTAGATGGCGTTGTTTTGGTTGAGATTCCTGAATCTGGGTATTTGAAATCCCTACTGGAAATGTTATATGATTCAGGAATCTCTAATAAATGGGAGAATTTGGTGCATGAGAGGGAATTGAGATCTTCCCGTAAATTTAAGGAATTATTCGGTATCAAAGATGAGCGGCCCTTTAGAGAATTTAAGTCGCAAAAAATAATCAGCAATATCCTATCAATTTTTGCTATTTGGGGATCTGGGATTTTGATTAGCATTTTGATATTCATTTGGGAAAAATTAAAGAATATTAAATTTGTACCTAAATTGTTATTTTTTAGGTACGTAATATCGTACCATTTAAGCTGTAAATAGATTTAATCTCTGCAAGAACCAGATGTGACTACTTGACTTTCATCCCTTAAAATAATATATTCTATGAAATCATATCGTATTAAATTACAATATATCGTATACCTAAGTATATACCTACTATAAATCATATCAAATTAATTAAGCATTTATATCATATTTTAGAATGTTTTTTCAATTACCTAATGCATATTGTATTTATTTATCAAATATTGTAATTGAATGTTTGATGAAGAACCACTTCTTAATAATAAGTAATTCTAACGTGCCCATTACATGCAACATTACTTGCATGTAATATTGTACATCTTGTTTAAATTTGCGTAATAAAAGTATGCCCAACCCACCACTTGAAGAACATCTTCAGGGTCTTCTTCTTTTTTGTCTCAATAAATTATGCTGTCATATCTCAAATGAATTCAAAAAATGCTTAATATAAATACCGGCCCCAAACTTGCATTTTAAGATCTGCATTTGGGAATTCCAGTTTGTTCCCTTTATTAAAATTACTTCAAAATGCTTTCCAAATTGATTATTTTGCTTCTCCTTGCAATTCTTCCTTTGGCAAAGGCTGATGGCCCCCTTTTCGCAAAGACGCTCGATTGGGATAAGGTAAAATAGATTATTCGAGTGAATTCTAATCCCTATATTTTTAATATCTTTCCAGTTTGTTGGAAAATGGCATCTCTACAAAAAAGGGCCTGATGCTGACCCTGTGGAATTCCGTCGTATTGAATGTGCCGAAGAAACGGTGACTAAATGTTTTTAATATTGATCAATATGATTTGGCGTCTACTGCATAAAGGACTCTAATTTTAATCCATTTACTTGTAATTATCATTAGTATACCAGGAATCCTACAAATAAATTTGTGATTGATTACACACTGAGCATGAGGGATAAATTCGCCAAAAATCAAACAATCACAAGAGGCTGGGCGGTTATGACACCGTTGCAATCCTCCAGAGCCGTAATCTATGCAT
This sequence comes from Megalothorax incertus, assembly GCA_036507255.1. Taxonomy (NCBI): domain Eukaryota; kingdom Metazoa; phylum Arthropoda; class Collembola; order Neelipleona; family Neelidae; genus Megalothorax; species Megalothorax incertus. The sequence goes on from JAAZTK010000636.1 coordinate 11,414, forward strand.
CAAACAGTTAGAACAATATTATTTTTTAAATCCAATCGCGATATTTTAAAAACCTAAATAAAAATCCTAGACGCAATCCCGGTAAATTTCATTGCGACCGATTATAACTCTTGGGCTTTGCTCTCAACGACGGAGAAACAAGCTGGGGCAAATGTCAAGGTTTATTGGATCCTCTCGAGGAGCCCAACTCTTCCAGCTCCTGTCCTATCAACGATCGAAACATTTATCGAATCATTTGGGGGAAATCCTAGAACTATGTTGACATATCAAAATGTAAATTGCCCAAAACCAGTCCAAGGGTCCCCAGGTGCTGCTAGGAAGTCACCAGATGATGACAAGGTTAAGCCATCTACTCCACCACCTGCTGGAGGAGTTGGTTCCGAACAAAAAGCAACCGCAGAGGTCAAGGCCCTTGTGAAAAAAGTTACGCCCGCCATCGTGCGGAAAATTACTGAAGTTCAGGCAAGGAATTTTTGAAATTTGGTCAAAAATCTCTGTATAACATATTAAAATTTCAGGGTAAACCACTGAAGGAGGTCAAATCAGGGGAGCAATTTGAAGTCCTCTCATTTAAAAGCCAGATTGTTGCCGGAAAGAATTATTTTATCAAAGTGAAGGTACTTGGGGAAAATGATCAAAAGATTTGGCATTTGAGAGTACATGAGCACTGGTCTGGAACGCCTGTGGAACTGGTTAATGTCACTGGCCCAAAAGATGCTCAGCATCCTCTGGAATATTTTAACTAAAATCCTAAAAATGCTAATCCTATGTAGGGTACTATATCTGTATTACAATCGATCTTTTCCTTATAATGAGTAGGTATTACCAGCTCTCAAATTGCCTATTTTTAAAAATGGATTAACTCTTCAAAATATTTCTGCTTTAAATAAAATAGATAAATAACCTCATAAGTTTTTAATCGAGAAATGCATTTATGATTTGGGTAGGGACCTTGAAAGCTAAAAGCATAATAAAGTTGAACATAAAAGTAAATGATGAAGGACAAAGATTTTGCACTAATAAAATCATTTGAATTGCATTCAAATAGAAATATATAATATTTTGTTATAAAAATATCGGTATATAAAGCAATCCCGTTATATTTATTAGTGTGCAATTATTCAATTCTTAAGAATATCATTATCTATACATTAAATTGTTCAATGGAAAAATGGCAAAACAAAGGTAATTCTTCGCGTAATTCTTGTAAAATTTCAAAAAGGTGCTCAAAACTCTGAAATTAAGTACGAGAGATAGCTAAGATCTTTATTACAATACAATATAATATTGTACAGATAGATTCAATTCAATTTATAGATTAAAAAATTATAAAATTGAAATACCTATATGCTTAATGCTTAAATGACATAATTTATTTCCAATCCCCTGAATTTTTCCATAATGAATATTACCAAACTAAGGGCCCATCCAATGGAAAAAATCAGAAAAGCCGTGATGACATCAAAAAATCCGATATTTTTAGTACTGTAAGACTCGCCACACCATATCCTCGTCGCCTTCTCATTCGATTTGGACTCCCTTGATAGAAGACCCCTTTCTGAGAAGAGGAGGAACCTTTCAAGACAAAAAATTCTAAAATTAAATACAACATATTTATTGAATTTAAATGTAGGTAGGTACTTTTGGTTGAAAAACTCTTTTAGAGGTGACCCTTTGGCCACAATAGATGCTCTCGTGATTACTTGCTTTTGCGGAACATGAAATGTATAAATCTTTCCGCATATTTCCCCGTGGGGTATGTCATTTTGTTCTAGGATGTAAAATAGATTTTCAGGAAAGGCGAATATGGCTAGGCCGGGTTCCTTATCGTCCAAAATATAATATTTCAAAGGGTCAATCCTCTCCTCTTCCATCTTCCCAAATTCCGTCATTTTTTTGTCAAAGTCTCTTGGCATTCCAGTATTTCTATCATTATATGCCATCATAAGTGCCATAAATGGTGCATGAAGGTCTTTAGAGGTTAGCATTGTCATCCGGCTCCGAATCAGATCATTATATGATTTTATATAGACATTTGATAGACTAAATTTAGGGGCCAGTGTAGCAGAAAATGCGGTATAATAAATCATAGTTAGAAAAAGACCGCAAATGAATAGGATTTTGAGGGAGATGGACTCAGGGTCGGTTATACAACCTTGCTGACATGTAAGGGAAATGACCCAGGTCAGAGGATTGCTTTGGCCAAGTTTTTCCTGATTCTCAGGCGTGAGATATTTTGCAAAATAATAATAAGAGATGGCAAAAAGAGCCAAAATCAAAATCCAAAAAAGCCAAACATATCCATCAAATAGGGACCAATATAGGGTGAAATCCGGATGGAGGTGTTCAGGGGGTTGCCGCAAGATGGCGACAATATTAGCCAAATTGCTTGGCGAAGCACTGACAAAGTCGACAGCGTTGAGTCGCCATTCGGCATGAGCTAAGAAATTTTTAAATATATTGAGGTAATCACGTATTACAATTTATCGAACCTACCCAAAGGAAAAAGTCCAATATCTACGGATGTATTGATAACTTGTGCCATCAGACCTCCAATTGATCCATTCGCGTATAGGCCATCAGGCATCGGGTTATTAATCACGGTCAATCTGTCACAAATTTTCCTCCATTAAATTACTTACGATGAGTATCTAGATAATATTATATTTATTCAAAAAGAAATCAAGTTTACGTCGCATTAAGAGACTCTCCCAAAATTGGAATAATCATTTGGAAATATGCTGCGTTGTAATGATCAATGAGATCATCGGATGTAGATATCCCAAAAATTAGCCTCATTCCTTTAAAATCACCTCTTCTTCGCACCAAAGATTTCGACCCCAGATTGGAAATATCCAGGAAATTATGGATCAATTGACCCCTGATGGCGTAAACCTCACAAATAATTTCTCCAGAATTCCCAAAGACGAAAAACAGATCCAGATTGATGGGAATCCTTGATAGAATGTCATAGTCAATCAAAGTGACGTTTAAAAGTTCCTCAAATGTGGATATTTGCAACGGAGGTAAAACTAGAAAGATTTTAGACCTCTCAGGTACCCGGAGTTGATGCGAGAATTGGTCCAGAATCTAAAATGGGCAAAATTTTTTTATACAAAATGTCAAAATGTGATCCAAGCCTTAAAAAACCTCGTTAATTAGCTCAGGTAAAAGGTCAAGAGATCCTGGCGTCTCGGTAAAGTCAAAGAAGAGCATCTGGGGTCTTTCACCTTGCAATCTTAAAAGACTTAAATTCCTTAGTCGTCCCAAATAGGCATTAAATGATGTGTAAATATCCGTAGATCCAAATGGATGATTGTCTACAATTTAATTAGCGTAATTAATATTGTATTATAATCAAATATGACAATTTGATTGAAAAATGAATGTAATATTTATTTGAGAAATTGAAATTTACTTAATTGTATAGCATTCTTCTTCAATGTAAAATCAATCAAGATGTAATCACACGGCGTCAAAGGGCAGATGGAATTCTTGACTTGAATTATAAAATTGCCCAGATTAGCATTGGAATTATTGATGAAGATATTTTTGATGAAGATATTATTGATGAAAATATTAAAACAAATCCTAATAAAGATTCCATTTTGTTTCAAATTTCAAATTTCAATCAGATTAGGCCGTTTGATTAATACAGTCTAATTTGTATATTAATAAATGTGCTATGTATCAAATTATCCGAGCTTTATAGCAAAAATTTGACATTTAAATTTTAAACATGACATTTCAATTATCATTGAATAATACAACCAATTAACCAAGATAGAATTAATTTGGAAAATTAGGTTTTATAATGTCTAGAATTTATATATAAATATTTGCACTAATTTAACCTTGATTATTAAGAAGACGTTATTTTATTTTTGACCCATAATATTATTTGTTTAATATAAACCTAACGGCTTATATAGGAGACGTACATTTATCAGACATCTATATGAAGTTTTAATTTATAAACCCATATCTTCAACACGTTACATAGGATTAATGCAATATGCCAGGCAGTGCAGTCACTTACTTTAAAATTCTAATCAATTTTCTATTTAGCATTGCATTAGAAATATTTATTAATGTTAATTTCCTAAACTGGTTATCAAAAAATCAATCGATGGCTGTTTGTACTTTATTTCTATATATACATTTTTAAATTTAAGATCTTACTTAAGATTAATTATTGATTGTTTAAAATTTATTTATTTGGGGTGAAATTATGAGTTTGAAAAAGAGTGTCGACGAAAAGATGGGGGAGATAAAGGGCCTGTGGAACAGAAATGGGTTGGATTTAACTTCAGAACACCGTAAGAAGATTTGCAAATCCTCGAGAAAATCCTCGCTTCATAATGCAATTTAATAGGCCCCTTTACTTCCCCCCTGCTTCATATTCATATACCTATCTATTATAATAAACAGAATTAAGGCTTTAATTAGTTGTAAAATTAATTAACTACAAAATATTGAATTGAAACTAGTTAATGTTACTGGGCCAAAAGATATTTTAACTAACCTAAGAGTAAGAACAATAAACTATACCTGTATTACAATATTAGTAGAAATAGGTACGAGTAAGTACCAGCTCTCAAATTACCAATTTTTTTTAAATGGATTAACTTCAAGACTTTTTTGCTTTAAATAAAATAGGTAAAGTATGAGCTTTTAATTAAGAAATGCATTTCCGATTTGGGTACCTAAATTGTAGCACATAAAAATAATAAATGGCTAATCAAGATACATGATTCAAATATAGAATTACATATACAATAAACTTAATTGATCAAGGACACAGTTTTTGACTTAATAAAATCATTTGAATTGGAGGAAAAAAAGAAAAGAAAAATATTATGTTCTAAAAATGTCGGTATATAAAGCAATCCCGTTATTAGGAAGCAATCATTCAATTCTATACATATTAAATTGTTCACTGGAAAAATGGCAAAATTTTTGGTAATTCTCCCGCATAATTCTTGTAAAATTTCAAACATAATTTTTAATAATTCTCAGATTTCCGCTGGCCTACTCCTGGCCATTTTGGCACTGACCTCAGGTCAAGAAAGGATCCCAAACAGCCAGGCCCCTTATACTCCTTTTGAGTACGAAAGCGTTGAGGGTATCCACGTCCGAAGTTTGGCGACCGCTTCCGATACTTTTGTCAAACTCCGAAAGGCTTACACAGTAATCCTAAATTCCTCCAAATGGAAATTCTAATATATTTCTAATTAGTTTTTCTATTTTAGGAATTACTTGATATATACAAGGACACAGTGGCCAGGGGTTGTACTAATTACTCCGGTTACAACCGTTACTTCCCACACTATTCCTCTCCCTATCGATATGCCCGATTCGCTCGATTTACCCCCGCTGGAAAATATTAATAAAGATGGGATCGAATCAGCGGAGAATGACCTTACCGAACAACCCCCAATGGAAATTATGGAACAAACCGATAACAATACAACTACAGATACTACCTTATAAAAATTCTAAATTTTTTCACACCAATACCTATAACAGTTTTGATAAATTATATTCCTGATAATATGGCGAAATAAATTGGCACATCCGCAGCATTTGAAAAATCAAGTTTTAACGCAAAAAATAACCTTTTTATTAAAGCCTTATTCATTCAAGATTTTAATTTTAATAATCAAACATAGGGATATTAACTTGTTTTTTTGGGATTCAGGAATGCAAGAATGATTTCAAATTGAATTTTGAGAAGAAATTGTATTTTAATTTTTCGCAACTGCCGAGCAATGTAACATCAATTTAACTGTTCTTCTGGTGGACCTTCATGATGACAGTTTTCACCTCCGTATACGCTTCCAGGCCATATTCTCCGAGTTCTCGTCCATTTCCAGACATTTTGAATCCTAGAATAATTTAATTTTTATTTAGATATTCTAATTACTATTTTCAAATTTTGGAAAATCAAAAATCAAATCCCATACCTCCGAATGGAGTCTGAGCAGAGAATGCATCATAGCAGTTCACCCAAACTGTTCCAGCTCGAAGTCCCTGGCTCAAATGAAGTGCCCTTTCAAGATCATTCGTGAAAACGGCAGCTGCTAAACCGTACTGGCTCTTGTTTGCTCGCTCAATGATCTCATCTAATGTCTTAAACTTCATGATTTGTTGGACAGGGCCAAAGATTTCCTCCTGAGCAATTCGCATCTCATCCTTCACATCTGATAATAAATAAACACAGAATGAGTACATGTTTTAAGTTAAATCTTTAAGGAATTTATGTATATCATGTGTTAATTACCTCCAAAAACGGTCGGCTGGATGAAGTATCCTTTTCCAGGGACCTTATCTCCTCCACAAAGTAGCTTCGCACCCTCCTTCTTTCCAGACTCGATAAGCTCAAGGATTTTATCATGTTGGTCTTGATCAATTTGAGGACCTTGGGTTGTTCCCTCCTCGAAGGGATCCCCAACCTTCCTTGCCTTAGCCAGGGCGAGGGATTTTTCCACAAATTTATCATAAATTTCTTCCTCGACTAGAAATTTCCCAACATTTTCAAAATTAATTTAAGAAGAATCAATTTCTTGTCAATTCTGTCAATTCTTGACATGTCCTTACCAAATATCCTGGAACCAGCACAGCAGCATTGACCTTGATTAAAGAATAGTCCAAAGTGAGCCATCTGGACGGCATAATCCAAGTCCGCATCTTTGAAGATGATATTGGGGGATTTCCCTCCAAGCTCTAGAGTAATCCTCTTCAGATTGCTTGCACCTGCAGCTTGCTGAATAATCTTCCCGACCTCTGTTGACCCAGTAAATGCGACCTTATCAATTTTGGGATGTTTTGCGATAGCAGCGCCAGCTGTTGGTCCGTATCCAGGAACAAGGCTGATGACACCTGGCGGAAATCCTGCCTCAACCTGAGAATTCATTTGAATTTGATTCAATTTCATATATTTTTTGAAAAATCAATTACGCTTAATTGTCCAATGTAGAGAGCTGTTAGAGGGGTTTGCTCCGCAGGTTTCATAATGACAACATTGCCCATGGCCAATGCAGGACCCCATTTCCAAGCCTGCATCAGAAGGGGGAAGTTCCATGGGATAATTTGTCCGCAAATTCCAACTGGTTCATGCCGGGTAAATCCGAAAAAGTTGCCTAAAATACGATAGATAAAAAATATATGTTTATCAGTTCATATCAATCGCCACAATGTCATCCGAAAAATGATCGCAGATGCTATGAGGAAAGAGCTAATTCCAAAAGGATGGAAAGTCTACGAGGAAGTCGACTGTAACCTGAACGTACTCAATGACG
>JAAZTK010000637.1:0-18669 GCA_036507255.1 Megalothorax incertus
TTTCAGATTCAGCGATATTAAATGGCAATATTTGAGCATAAAAAACAATCGGAATATGATAATTAAAGAATGTGAAAAATATACAAGGAAAAGGGAGAAAGTGGCTTCAATTGTAAGTGGAGATTTACATTCAATCGAGCCTTTTTTCTAATTACCCAAATTTTTGTTTTATTTTTAGCTCGACGAAATTAATCTTTACAAGGACAAAATTGAAATAGAAAATAAGCTTAAAGCGGATATGGAACAGCGCATCGCAAATGGTAAAAAATTATAAATCCCGATTATTCTGAGGGCTTTCCTAATTAATCTTTTTTTACTTTTGTACAGCGAGAAATGAATCAAATCGCATTGAAAAAGAATGCAGAGAAAAATCAAGCAAATGGGGAGAATATCGAAAACGTTTGGACTTTATGGGAAAGAAATATGAGCATAATTTGAGGAATTTGGATCGAGACAAAGAAATCAACGAGTCCTTATTGAAGAAGCTTAGCAATGAGAGTCGGATTCGAATCCTCAAATTGAAGGAGACCGTTTTTCAACTTCAAGAAGTGGATATTGGTCTGAGGAACTCGACATATCGAGATAGTATGGTCCCAGGTGCGGCGGTTGGGGGTAATTTAATAGATATAGATAGCGATGAAGACGATGATACAGTCCGATCTTTAATCATGTCTGTTGCTACTGCGAATGCTTCCGCCGCTAGTATGTACAATAATAGTACAAATTGGGGAAGACCTGAAGAACTTGTCTCAACTTTTGGTGCTTGTTATTCTATTACGGATCCTTGTGGGCCATCGTTGCCTCTCTCGGGGGATTATTCGGCTTACGGAATGTGGTCAAATAAACGAGAGGTGGCAAGCGGAAATTATTATAGAAATCCAGCGCATGTTATTGAAGCCGCGTATGTTTCACATAAATCTTAAATTATCAAGTTTAAAGCATAAAAATAAAGATTCTAAATGTTAATATCATTTTAGATTGACGTACATCACGCAATTCGTCAACCTACTCGCATATTTCTTAGATCTTCGTCTTCCTCATCGTCTTTCTTTCAGGTTGGACTTTGGAATAAACTATTTAAACTTGTAACTTTTCTACAATATTTTATTCTTTACAGCGAATTTGCAAATGGAGATTTATTGGGCAGTAAATTCACACGGAAGGTAATGGTCATTTTCTCAAAATAGGGAAGAGAACCCTTTTAATTTGAATTTTTCTCTAGGTCGCAAAACTAAACGCAAATATTTTACATCTCGCCGGATCTCAAGGAGTCCCCTCTTCCTTCTTGGAGCCAAGAAGAACAATATCTAATCTTCTCCTACTATTTGACCCTGAAGTTTCGAATCTTGGAAGGCGAGGACCCTTTGAAATGTCTCCACAACTTGTCAAATCTATGGAAGATTCAATTGAAAAAGATTTGGTCATCTATGAAGAGGAATCATCCTCGGATAACGATTGGAATGATGCTTATTTTCCATCTGATTGGGAGAATGTTCAGCGAGGAACAATTGATGAATTGAATCTTCATAATTTGGGGAAAACCCTTATTCAAAATATGAATCCTCCGATGACCTCGCAGATGCAAAGTGAAATGTTCACACGTTCTAGGAGTGCAAATGCAATTAGTAGTGGTGGGCTCCTATCTTCTTTTTCTTCCCTTTTTAAATGGAAATGATTATAATTCGAGTCTTGACAGTATGTATTAATTAGTAATATTGCAACAAAAAATCTCTCAATCTTTTTACACGTTACCTATTTGATTTGATTGCAATTTTTAGGTTGTTTTTTTACCTCAAAATGAAATAAAATGTGATGAAAAAGTTAATAAGAATCTTTACATTAAATTAAATGCCAGAATTTTATACCAACCTATATTACAATTGTATAAAGAATTAATTGAAAAAGAATTCACAAATTGTGTCAAATGTATATTTATTTAGGTAAATGCGAATAGGTACTAGTATCTGTATTCTGTACATATTATTATCCTATTTGTAAAACGACTATGACTCTATACTATTTTGTCCAATCTTTCTTCGAAAAGAGGCTTTGTTAGAGCATCCTCCCTTGATTCAACGCTAATTGTCATCTTTTCTAGCTTTTCTTTCTCAAGGGCTTCAACATCTTTAGCCTTTTGCTCAGCAGCTAAATTCTCCTCTTTCAACTCTTGTAGTTTCCTCTCATAATCCACTCCAATAACAGTCAGGTTGGGTCTTATATCTTCAAGTTGAGCGCAAACAATCTCCAGATTTTTAATATTCATATTTTCCACAATCAGAACTTGAAGATTCCTATTTAATTTTAGAAGATTTTAGATCAGGCTCAAATGGAAATCAAATAGAAAGCTTACATGGCTCTTGATAGTGCACATAAACCTCTTTCCGTTATTCTGGGGCATCCACTAATGTCCAGGTATTCAAGAGTTTCGCCAAAGTTGCAAAGTACTCGATCTGTGTGTATTTTGAATTATTTTTAATGGTTGCAAATTAGATATACTCTAATATTATGCAAGTATTTTACTCACCTATGCACCAATCATCAAAATGTGGACATTCCCGAAAGCTTAGCCATTTTACATAATGAATTGAAGCAATATTTAATAATCCTTCGTATCGTATCGGTATTTTTTGCAGGTCAAGAGCTTCAACACGATAATTTGGATCAAATGAAGTGGGTAGATTGACCATTTGTTGAAGTGGTGATAAATGTTCAGAGTCCTCGTCATCTTCGCCCTTTTTTGATTTCATTTTTGATAATGATGGATCCCTTTTATATTCTGTAACCCATTCGGAATGACCTTTGAATCGAATCTTTCCCTTTCGATATACGACAAAATGAGCAGCGGCTAGGTCATTCCCGAGTACACTATTCCTTTGAGGGTTATACTCTTGATTCAATATTTCCATCTCCACATTAATTGATTTAATCCAACGCCGAATTGCTGTAGGTCTCAAATTGATGTCAGATTGAATAAGGCGGAAGAAGGCCGGATAAGAAGTCTTGTCCACATTGTTTACGAGATGTTCTAGATAAAACAAATAAGGGTTAATTCAAGGGTTAATTTGAGTAATTAGCTATAATTTACTTACTATAAACAGATTGCCATTCTCCACGTCTTTCGGGCAAGCTTAACTTCTTGAGTCCAACTGCAGTACCTTGCAATTCCCATTCAGGCATTTTTAAGATTCGGTCTTTAATCCTCTTTCTCCTCCTGGGGGTTGGCACTACCTCATCCTCGAGATCTTGTCGGTGTGCCACAGCACGTGTGACAGCCTCTGAATTTGAGGAGGTGGATACATGTGCAAAATTAATTAAATTGACCAAAATGGGTCTTGAATTTTTCAAATTGAAATGTGGACTATTTTTGGATAATATTGACTGGAATCTTTGTGTAAAGGTGAGATAAGGGGACATGAATCTTGCGGAATTCACTGTAGAATACATGATTAATTAATAGCCAATTAAAACCTAATTAAAATTCAAAATTAATTCAAAAATTTAAAAATAAGTTCACCAAAATATTTTGCGAAAATACAACTATTTGCTGTGAACTCTTGGTACGAATTTACTATTTTGAATTCAAGAGATTTCTAAAAAGTTTTGGACAATTATTTTATTGTTCTTCTGTTTTTAATTTTTAATTATCAATTATTGTCAGTATTTAAAGAGTATGGCCACCGTGTCATCATCATCCGCTAGGTATATATTTCCACAATATTCAAGTTATTTTTGATTTCTAAACACATTGCGAAGAAATTGTAAAATTGTAATTATTGTAAATTCAAAAATACATTAAATAATAAAATTTGAACTCTAATAACTTTTAGATGACAATTAGCTGGAGCTGTAAGGATTAACGAGTTAAACAAGTGTCCACAAAATACGTAAATTGCTTTAAATATTCAATATCATTACATTTACAGAAATTTTTTTATAAATGTACCTTGTACTTATTTGTTTTTGTTATTAATTCTAAATTACAGATTCTTACATTATGGATGGAGACGTCCAATTTCGATTTGTGTGCAATGCTTACTCTGATTTCTCTCCATTATTCAATACAACGAGCTCAGATTTCAATTATTGTTTTCGTCAGATCCTTCTTACCCTTCCAATATTTGCACTATTTGCTCTTATCTCGGTGTACAATATTGGGAAAATGAGATATGTCAATTATAATGCGCAATGGAACAAATGTCAATCTTTTATAATCTATTTCCGAGTAATCCTCGTCGGACTTCTTGGAATTTTACCTGTTCTTCACCTGACTGTGATTACAATCCTCGACCAATTGAATGAACTACTGATTTCGTTGGCTTTTGTAAAGACTCTCTCTTGGTTAATTCATCTCTCTTCAATTCTAATGCTTAAACGAGGATGCCGTTATAATACCCGGGGTTCTCCTGCTATAATCTTCATTTGGTTTCTGACTGCTCTATCAAGCACATGTGATTTCCGATCTCAATTCATTAATACCGATCAAATAATAGGAACAAATATCCAACTTTCAAACCTAATCATTTCTGGGTTTGAATGTTTTTTACAAGGATTTTATCTTTTAACGCTTATTCCGGGGAAAGGAGGACATTTGAGTGAGGAACAATTCAAATCCCTTTATCATTTAATCAATGGTCAAGCTGATGAAATCAGAGAAAGTCATTTGGATGATGAAGGGGTTTACCTAACACGGTTTAATGATGAGGATCATGAGCCGTTGACACTGGGGGTTGCTAAAGAAGATTCTGGATATTTTTCAAAGCTCTTTTTCCATTGGGTTAATCCACTCTTACGTAAAGGAGCTTGTGGATTTCTTCGGTAAGTTCGTTTTACGTTGGTTAAAATCGTTTGATCTCATTATTTAAAAAAAAAAGGAATCCGAACGACGTATTTGAGCTTCCGCCTTATCTCTCAACTTCACGCATTTCTTCAATTATGCAAAGCAATTCCTCTCCATCTGGGTCCACTAATCCAAAGTCTACCATTTCAGTTCTTCATTCATCCTTTGGAATTCAGTTTTATTCTATCGGGATTCTCAAATTCCTCGCAGATGCCTTTGGATTCATGGGTAATTTTGTTGAATTTCATTTGGAAAGTGAAATGTAAAATATGTCTATAAAAAATTTCAGGGCCCATTTTTCTCAATCTTTTGGTCACTTTTATTGAAGATGAAGATGTATCGTCGAATAAAAGCCAATTTTATGGATATTACATTGTTGCTGGATTATTTCTATCATCCGCTTTTGGTATAGTTTTCATTTCCCATTTTTCTCGTGTTATTATGATATTTGATAATGCAATATTTATGCATTTTAGGTGCCTTATCAAACATTCATTTCAATATGTGTCAAGCCGAGATGAACTTGAAACTTAGGGCAGCTCTTGTGACAAGCATTTTCAAGAAAACGATCCGACTTAAAAAGACAAAGCATGAAAAATTCAGTTCAGGGGAAATTCTAAACTTTATGAGCGTCGATACGGATCGTTTTGTCAACATATGCCCATCTTTCCACGCATTATGGTCCCTTCCTATTCAAATCTTGATTACCTTATATCTGCTATACCTTCAGATTGGGATCTCGTTCCTCGCTGGACTTTCATTTACAATTCTTCTAATTCCTATCAACAGGGTCATTGCGAATAAAATTGGGGATTTAAGTGGCAAAATGATGAAATTCAAAGATGATCGAGTCAAATTAATGTCGGAAATCCTTTATGGAATCAAAATAATCAAATTTCACAATTGGGAAGGATTTTTCATTGATAAAGTTGAAGGTATCTTATATGATTTTATGATTTAATCGTTCATTGATTACATTCGAATTGAATCTATATTACAGATGTGAGAAAGAAAGAATTGAAGAGCTTGAAAGGAAGAAAATATTTGGATGCTTTATGCGTGTACTTTTGGGCTTGCACCCCAGTTTTAGTCAGCCTTTTATCATTTGGAACTTTTATTTTATTGGGAAATGATCTGACAGCAGCAAAGGTATGATTATGAATGAGAAGTGAAATCAAGAGCTCGTTAAAATCTTAATTATGATACTATTTGAAGGTTTTTACGAGTCTGGCCTTGTTTAACATGCTAATTGCTCCTCTGAACGCAATTCCTTGGGTAAGGTTTATCAAATAATATTTTTTTTAAAAATGGAAATTAGAAATTTTTAATCTAGGTCATCAATGGCTTTGTTGAAGCACTAGTTTCATACAAAAGGATAGCGACTCTTTTACATGTAATTCTCATATCCCAAATTCTAAATATTAATTTATCATTTAATGCTATTTACTATTTCAGACCAAAGAAGATGAATCGGATTTCCAAATCGCGAAGGAAGAGGAGGTTGCAATTTCATTAAAAAATGCTTCCTTTGATTGGGACAAGGACCACAATGGTTTTAATTTAGAAGGCATCAACTTGACAGTCAAAAAGGTACTTTGAATTTATGAATCACAAGCTCTATTTTAAATTTTAAAAACTCTTTCATTTTAGGGTGAAATGATTGGAATATATGGTAGCATTGGAACAGGGAAAACTAGTTTATTTCTCTCTTTACTGGATGAGTTAAATAAATCAGAAGGAATCGTTTCAATTTGTGATAATAATGGCTTTGGAATTGTTTTGCAAGAACCCTTTATTCAACTTGGTAAAACTTTAAGCTTGGGGATTTTTCAAATTAATTGATCATTTTTTTAAGGAACCATTCGTATGAATATTCTATTTGGTCGTCCGTTCAAAGCCCGACTTTACGAGTAAGTTTACTTATTATACCAAAATATATATCTTTATATTGATTCGATTAATCTTCAAGCGAGGTGCTTCGAGCAAGTTGTTTGGACGAGGATCTGAAAGAAATGGAAAATTCAGACAAAACTCTTATTGGGGAATCTGGTTCTACTTTATCCGGAGGACAAAAGGCTAGGTTTGTCTTTTTGTTTTTCTTTTTGTTTTTCTTTATAGACTGAATGTAATGTTAAAGCCAATCAATAAAATAGGTTGAGCCTAGCAAGATCCCTTTATCAAGAAAAAGACATTTATCTAATTGATGACATCTATTCTGCTGTGGTATGGCTTGTATCTCTTCTTTATTAATCCACATATAACGGTTTGAAAAAAAATGCAGGATCTCAAAGTTGCAAAAGAGATTCATAAGCGTTGCATTATGGGATATTTGGCTTCAAAGACTCGACTCATTTCTACTCATCATTTGAACTTTTTGCAATCTGCCAATAAGCTGCTAGTTTTAGAGAATGGGAAGATTATCAAGGAAGGTAATTACTAATTATTACTTTTCCTATACTGGAATCAGAATGAAATACCTGTACTCGTAAGTCGTAATACCTAAATTTCTAAACATAGGCGAACCAAAGACACTTTTCCCTGATGCCGAGGTAGAATTAGAGCATGAAGATTCTAACCTTGAAGAAGATAAGAATATATTGAGCCCATATAGCCAAGAAAAGCGTGTCCGTTGCAATTCCAGAATGAGTGACTATGAAAAGGATGACAAAAGGGAGATGAATGATGAGCTACTGGAAAAGGGATCAATTGATGCAAGCATTTACAAGAGATATTTTGGATCTGTGGGTTCCTTTCTCTCAATACTGATACTAATCTCATTCATTGCAATGCAATCCTCTCGTAATATTTCCGATCTTTGGCTCTCTCATTGGATCTCAGCTACATCAAATAGCAATGGAACGTCAAATCATTCAAATTACGGTCACACCTACCAAATGCAAGGGCTTGTTGAGTATATCGGACAAAGACTTCCTATCATACATAATCTGGATCCAAATACGCAATACTATATGACAGTTTTCATCTTAATCGGAGTTTCAAATACATTTTTTACGCTGATTAGAGCCTTCCTTTTTGCTTATGGGGGGATTCAAGCGGCGTACAAGCTCCATGATTCACTGATTTCTTCAGTTTTGAAAGCGAGAATGAATTTTTTCGACTTAAATCCTGTTGGTCGAATATTTAATAGATTTTCTTCGGATGTCTCAACGGCGGACGATAGCTTGCCTTTTATCATGAACATTGTAAGTTTGTAACCCCCTACTTTCGGAATAATAATTAATTAATTAATGAAATGCATATGCTGATAGTTACTTGCCCAAGCATTCGGATTACTGGGGACTCTGATTTTAATTAGCTACTCAATGCCTCTTTTCATCATTCTCGTCATTCCTTTACTTCTGATTTGCAATAATGTGCAGAGATACTACAGAGTTACAGCACGACAATTGAGGAGGATTTCAAGCATATCTCAGAGTCCGATTTATGCTCATTTTGCTGAGACTCTAAAAGGGCTTGTTACAATTCGAGCATTTCGATCAATTGATAGGTTTGAATATGAGAATGAAATCCATTTGGAAGCGAATCAAAAATGTCAATTTTGTACTCAAGCTTTGTCAAATTGGTTAAAGTAAGCCATTAAAAGATGTCAAATTCTTCAATAAAATGATAACATTTTTTATTGATTTCACAGCCTCAGATTACAAATTGTTGGGATCTGTATCATTACTGGCGTTGGCCTGATTGGGATTATTCAGCATCAAATGAGTCAAGCTCTTCCTGGTCAGTTAATTTGTCTAATTGGAACCTTATTCGTGTACTACAAATTATTTTGAATATATAGCCATCATTGGATTGTCTTTATCTTTAACTTTGACTGTGACTGCAAATCTGAACGGATTCATTACATTTTTGGTGGAGACTGAAAAAGAAATGGTTGCTGTCGAAAGGATCAGTGATTATATTGATAATATTGAAGAGGAGAGTCAAACTGAAAGTCTCATTGCAATTCCATTTGGATGGCCACTCCAGGGAGTTGTATCCTTTCAGAATGTGTCATTTAAATACAGGTTTGTTA
Source organism: Megalothorax incertus (assembly GCA_036507255.1). Taxonomy (NCBI): domain Eukaryota; kingdom Metazoa; phylum Arthropoda; class Collembola; order Neelipleona; family Neelidae; genus Megalothorax; species Megalothorax incertus. The sequence goes on from JAAZTK010000637.1 coordinate 8,874, forward strand.
TTAAATACCGATATTAATCCAATATTAAATACCGATATCATATTATAGAAACTTAAGTACCTCTAAATTGAGATTTCATATTTTAATTTTAGGGAAGAGCTTCCATATGTTCTGAAAAATGTAACATTTGAAACGAGACCCTCAGAGAAGATTGGAATAGTTGGTTAGTTTTAAAATATTAATTTTCCTTGGTTGATTCTTAATTAATATTATTAATAGGGAGGACTGGGGCAGGAAAAAGCAGCTTATTTCAAATTCTATTCAGGTAATATTTCGTGGCTATTATTTAAAGTGAGTTTTTAACTTTTATGTTTAAAACTTTAAATTATCACAGAATGGTCGACTCATTTGAGGGGAATATAATAATCGACTCTTTGAATACGAAGCATCTTTCTTTAAATCAATTAAGGTACTTATAAATTAACAGGAAGAACTTTTAAATATCGTGCCGACGCTAGCAAATTATTATCGTTTCTCCTTCATTAATTAGATCCAGACTCTGCATAATCCCACAAGATCCGACGATCTTTAGCGGAACACTGAGAAGTAATTTGGATCCAAGAGGAATATATTCGCATCAAGAAATTGTTCGTGCAATGGAAAGATGTAATTTATCAGGAAAAATACGCTGCCTTGATTCTGATGAATACGTCAGTTCCCTTTCAACCGGCCAAAAACAATTAGTTTGCCTTTGTCGAGCAATTTTGACCAGCGCAAAAGTAAGTGAATATTCTCCGTCTTGATGGCATTTAGTGATTTAGGTACAATAAATGTATTTTCTTCCAAATTATCTAGATCATCCTGATTGATGAAGCGACTTCAAATGTCGGTGAGTTTTCAAAAAAGATCTATTAAGAAAATAGTATTATTTATCGATATTTATTTATTTAACTTTTTCAGATATGGAGACTGATCAACTCATTCAAGCTACAATCTTAAATGCCTTTAGACAAAATACAGTACTAACGATTGCTCATCGTGTGACAACAATTCTTCAATACGACAGGATCTTAGTAATGCGGAATGGGGAGATTGTGGAATTTGACACCCCGGATAATCTGAGAGCGGACAAGAATTCTTACTTTTATTCTTTGTCCCAAGGTGTGAAAGCGCCCTAAAGTCCTGAGTGCTCGTATCTCATTCATATTCTGATTTCAAACATAAATTGATTTCCAAGTTTGTATTGTATTTAATATTTATTTTATTTATTCATAAATCGCTATTAAAACAATATGACCTGTTTAATTTGTTATTCTCAAATATTTGAAATTCTTTTTTATGTTTACATTGTAATGTGCGTATTTAGGACATTAGGTAGCATAATAAATCCTTTTATAAATAGAAGCTTACGAAAGTAGGAAATTTTAATACAGATATTTACAGTCCAAAACGCTATAAAGATTTAGGAAGTAGGAACGGTGTTCGGGTTGGGATTGTGGTGGCTTTGTAAAACTGCTTTAGCTTTGTCTGGAAGATTTATCAATCAATTAGCGATTTTATGCGAATAATTTCCTAAAGGATCTTACCCAAATACCAGCGCATCTGGTCATTATCATTCTCAAAGGCTGCATTATTTTTGTTTTCAGCAGGGTTTTGCATTCCGTTGAAATGTTGGTCAAGTTGGTCCTACAAATAGAGAAGTAATTAATAATAAATTATAATTATCATTTTGTAGTACTATTTCAAAGGTCTATTCGAATACTAAACCTGTGAATAATATGGCATTTGGTGTTTAACATAAGGCACATTTTGAGCAGCTTGATCTGCCGTGGGGGGTTGAGCGAATCCCTGTATAGAAAGAATGGAAAGAAGAATTTATATGCATTAACATTAAAATTCATGAATCATATCTATTAAAAGCAAACCCCTTGGCCGCCTTGTTGTTGCGGATCTGTCGGAGTTGGAATTGGCTCTGTGACAAAGGCGTATGGGGCAATTGTTGTACTATATTCATTGCTTCCGCTTTGTTGCTGTATTGGGCTTGGGGTAGTTTGATATTGTTGTTGTAGGGGAGGAGGAGGGGTGAATACCCTGCTGAGGTCACTTGATCCTGATCCTGCTGGATTGTTGTAGCTTGGGGCTGGAACCTCGAGCTGCTGCTGATGTTGTTGTTGGGGAGGATATACTGATTGTTGTTGTTGCTGCTGATTTGATTGATCATTTGAAAGAGGCGGCGGACCTGCCACTGAAGCCACTGGATTTGGTTGAGAATTGAATCCATTTGGTCTCTGTTGTTGGAACGGTCCAATGTACTGTTGTTCTTGAGGTTGTTGAGGGGGGAGAGTCTGGTATTTCGCTGGTTGTTGCTGAGGCTGCTGGTAGGGTATTTGCGGGTTATTCCCTCGCGTCTGTCCATAATTGCCATAAGGCCAAAATCCAGGCCCTTGGGGTCCGCCTTGGGTTCCGGGGAACGCCGCCGCCGGAGAGTATTGAGGAGGGAAGGGAGGTGGCTGGCCAAAGTGTCCAAATGGTCGTCCTCCTCCTCCGTAAGGATTAAAATAAAACGAGTTAGGAGGCGATGGAGGTGGGAATGAGTTGAATCCGAATCCCGGATTAAAAGAGTTGAATACCTCGGGTCGGTAACCGAAGGGGGAATACGGGTAATACCCTGGACCTCGGAAAGATGAGGGGAAGAATGGTTGTTGGAAACCAAAAGCGGGTCCCATCATGCCCCCAAAGAGGAGGCTAGGACCAAACATTCCAAATCCTACAAAAGCCCAAAAATCTTATTCAACCTAATCTGTTGTATCGCACGTATGTAAGCAATATATTACGAGTACAACTTTCACAATAAAAAAATAACCGTACCGATTGAAGGAGAAACCGAAATAAGGAGGATCAGTAATGGGACGAATGTCATTATCTCCGCCCAGTGTAAGTTCTATATGAAATATTATATGGTTTATTAATAAAAGAATCAGTAAAATATGAATCTCAAGGTTTGCGAGTAAAATGTGAATTTAAACAAACGTAGGAGGAGAAGGAGGAGGTTGATGTTAAAAATTTAAAAAAACAGAGATATTAAAAGAGGGGTAAATTGCTATAAAATATCTTAATTGCTAATTCTCCGAGTAAATTGTAAATGCAGTTCCTAAATGTGTAATGAAATAAAAGTTTATCCGAAAGTTATTATTCATTGTGCTCATTTCGGGGGGTTTCTCATACATATAAAAATAAATATATAAATTGAGGTCCTGTTCAAAGAGAGTCCCCTTTCAATAATATATTAATAATAGAATAAGAAAGAAATAGCGCATTATCATTTATCAGATTCCCCCTTATGATTAAACTGAAGAGACGCTTTCACTTTTTCAAAAACAATGGTCATAATTTGTATAAAAAACAAGTAATGTTTTTAAGAAAAATTCCACAATATTTTCTACGAGGGATTGTTGGCACCATTTCCAAGAATCAGGATTTTTGTTTATTTTATTTCATATAGGAAGGAGGTCGGCCTTTGAATAATATGAATCATGGTCTGTATAACCCTTATTGCAATTTAATGTGCTACTTAATTGATTCCGTTCAAATTGTGGACGTGATATATTTAAATTTAGATTTCATTTGAAAAATATTATAGGGGAGGAGAAGGGTAATTGGATAATGGAATGGAAAAGGACCCTGCCAAAAATACTCGTATTTATCAGCCTTGCTCTCCTTATCAGTGTTAAAGGTTAGTATTGTAGTAAAATTGGAAATTGTACACTTACCAAAGAAAGGTTTACTTTACAATAAATCAAACAAAGGCTGGAGTTAAGTTCTGAATTCTGATCCTACTCGACGTAACTTGATCTTAGGATTAAAATTAAATATGTATAATTAGGAAAAAGGAATTTGAAAGTGAAGATGATAAAACCACCCATGGAAGAATTACTACAAAGATTTTAACCTTAATTAGGTTCTTTAAAAAAGTTAATTAGGTGTTTGCAAACTTTGCGAGCTCATCAAATTAGCATAGGAAATTGTACTCGTATATAAAAGAGTAACATGCTAACTCGTGTTGCGAAATGTTGAGTTTATACTACGTGTAATGTAATATTACTCCATATTGCTCTTTTGGAGTATAATAATACGACTACTACTCGCATATATTAATTTACACAAGAATTATACATTTTTCCTATTCACTTTTCAGGGTTCTATCAGCCCAATGGCAATTTACTCGAGTCATCAAAAGATATATCAAAATCTAATGGAACCTCTCAAAAGAATAAAACTGAACAAACCAAGAATCAGATTGAAGCTGAACAAACGAAACAGCTTCGAGTGAAAAAAGGTTCAGCGGGACAATTCAGAGATAATCATCCATCATTTGCCTATTACAGACTCCGTTATAGGGACCCCCCTACAAATGTTCACTTTAATCCGAATCCAAATATTCCCAATAGAAGCTTTAATTATCCCCCATCTACGATCTCTCGATCTGGGGAATTTGTGGAATATGAATTTTTCATTGATGAGCGCCCTGAATATGAATATCCTGATTATGACAATGGTAATCTAGAGGAACGAAGGGAAGATCATTTACCCCTTTCTGTGGAAAATATGTATAGCAATCCGGGGGAAATGCCAGCAGCTGTATTTGACCCGGAAGTGAGATTTGATCGAACTCATCTCAATTGGAAACCTCCTCTAACAAAAGACAAGATCACCAATAAGATAATAAAGCCAATTGTGAATATTAGTGATTTTTATACGACAACGCAAAGACCTGAATTCCCTCCTCTTGATAATCCTTTTCATTTTCATATCCCAATGTTCCCCGGGCAGAATCCTGGACCTCTCAATGAGGGAAAAGTCTCAAATCAAATAATCTCAAATTCACTCGAAAATGAGAACCTGCTGAAACCCCATCATAGAGTAAAGAGGAAAGTGAAAGTAGAAAAAGACGAGAAAGAAGACGAGGAGGAGGAAGAAGTATCTGTAAAAAGAGCACATACACCAAGACCATTTGAAAAAGAAGAGCCACCGGAAAATCCTCTTCTAAATAATCCGATTGGAAGATTGTTGATAGGTGGTAAGATGAAATAGATGCAATGTAGCCTCTGATCCTGAGAATGTCATTCTCAGAATGAGATCTTTTATTTCAACCAATTAGTTTGAATTTGTTTTAATCTTTTTATTAGGAGAACCGCCAAAGTCACCCCCAAAGTCCTCCAAACCAAAGACGCCAGCTCCAAAAAAATCAAAATTTGACGAGGATGATGACGAAGAGAAGGTAATAACGAAAAAGCCCAAATCCAAAACAACCTCAGCCCCTAAATCTCCTAAATCAACCACCACCACCACCACTCCTAAATCAACATCCACAAAGAAGAAAGAGATTAAGAAAAAATTAATTATCCAAGATGATGACGACGAAGAGGAAGACGAGGAAAAGGAAAAAACGACGCCAAGTCCAAAGAAAAAGAAAAAGCAAATGATTCTTCGTAATCCAGAAGAGGACGACGAAGAAGAAGATGAGGAAAAGGAAAAAACAACGCCAAGTCCAAAGAAGAAAAAGCAAATGATTATCCGGAACCCACAAGAGGACGACGATGATTCAGGTTGGTTTCATCAATGATAATTTTAAAATATAAGTATATAATTTTGTGTCACAGCTGTATGTATGTATTTGCGTACATGTATCTGTAAGATTTAAATTTGTATTCCAGCTGAAAAAGAGGAGAAATCAAAAAAGGAGGGATCTAAAGGAAAGGATAATGAGGACGAATCAACAACAATGAAACCCTGGTGGAGTTCTACAACTCCTTCCCCTACAACAACAGAGGATTGGACTACTCAATCCTCAACTCAAACCTGGATTACTACAACAGAACCTACTACAACAATATTAACAACAATTCAAACGACGACGCCAGAGCCAGAAACAACAACAGAGAAACCCTCTGAAATGGAAGCTTCTCCAGATAAAGGACCATCGCAAGATGACAAAGCCAATAATGCTATTGAGCCAAAAATGCTGACACCTACTGAACCAACATCGCCGCCTCTTAAAAAACCAGATGTGGAATACCAAGATGAGGATGTGATTACTTTGAAATTACCAATTGATGACCAATCTTATTATTTGATTAAAATGAAAAAAATTGTCAAACCTCATCCACACACAAGTGAGTTTTATAGTTTTGATATATTAGGTTTTTAAATTATTAATTAATAGAAATGCGGAGGAGGAGGTCATTGGCAAACCAGGTTGAAAAGGGGATTCTAATTTATCAGGAGGAAGATGTCAAGCTAATTCTGGGAAAAATGATTGATCAACTCAAAAAGAAATGCGACCATCTTAACACAGATCTGATTGACCTCGCCACAAAAAATGTTCATACTCTCCTTCGTAGCGTAAATTCATGGGCAGATTTCTCTGCTAAATTCGAAGAGAGTATTGAGCAATTGATTGGAATTAATCCCCAATGCCAAATCAGTGAGGACTCAATCCTTGGCTCTGGAATTGACGAAGGGGAAAGTAAACAAAGGTTAAAGAAATCAGCAGCATTAGAAACAAAAGAAATCACGAGCACTACACCTCAGGTTGAGGATAAACTTCAGGAAGTGTATTCTTTGGATGAGGGGACGCCATTATTGAGAAAAAAGCGGCTTGAAATTGACCCTCAAGATCAACAGCAGCTCTTAGGATTAGATCAGATCCTTATAGATCCGTTCCCTCAAAAACCACAACCGATTCAATTGCCATCAGTGGCGAAGCGTTTTGAAAGCTCAATTGTTCATCTCATAGTTGATGATTGTCGGCAAATAAAGCCAATTCTCTTGGAGGCTGCTGCGGATTTGATTCTCAAAAGGTTACGCCAAGATTCTACTCAGGATATGATTGCTCTAAATCGAAGGGAAATAGCCCAAAGGAAAATGGATACAATTCTATTGGATCAAATTGTTAGTTCATTGTTAATTCATGAATTTTGTTAATCCTTCAAGTATGTATTCACTTTTTTTGCATTTAGACGGGAATCCTCAATCACTGTTATGCAAATTATCAAAAGGTTTTGGAAATGAGCAAAGCTACACCCGAACTATTGACATTTGCACCCTTGCTTCAGCCGGACAAGAATAACTTAAGAGGGATGCAAGTTGAATTTATACAGGTTCAAATGGAATTAAATGACGATAACCCAATCTTATCATTATATAAGTAACATAAATATAAATTTATGAAATGTGATGCAATTATTCAAAGTTTATAAATACAATAAAATTATTTCAAATGCCTTTAAAATATAAATTAATAATATATATATTTACAAACGTTACCCAATGCTAATTAGTTATTAGTATTACTTAATTACAAATTAGTAATGACGCTAAATTGCAAAAACCGTTCCTTTCTAACATGAACCTTTGATATCAATGTAATTGTAGTTATTGTACCATACATACTCGTAAGTATGCAAAAGATGAATAATTATAATTAATAATAATGCCATATTATTATTGCACTTGACTCCATAAAAAATGCCCTCAAGTGCAGGCGCCCCAACGAATTAATCAAAGAGAAAGCAGGGAGTGAAAGCAAATCAATCAAAGTGCTGTGCATAGGGGGTAGCTGGCGCCCTATACATATCTCAGAGCTCTCCCAATTCAAAATCATATTCGATTCCCAAAATATACAAAAGTACTTTAAAGTAGAGGAATTTGAAATTTTGGATTAATTAAATAGTTTAAAAGTTAATTGAGATTCGTATCAAAGTCGTTAAACTACCTACTTAATTTAGATTCTAGGATTCTAGGATTAGCCATTTAATACTCGATTATATTCATTAGTCCTTTATTCATCCTGAGTTTGATTTAAAAAATACAAATTGTGTTCTCGTCATTAAAATTCCTGCTAATTGCCTTTATTTTACGTCTTTTGGAAATAAATATAAAGGGTTAGTTAATTGACAATTATTTAATTAAATGGGGTGGATTGTGTTTATACTATTTGATGTTTGCATAAAATTATTGATTTAATTTTTATTAAATTGTTTTATTTTTTTACAGGGATTCCTCATTAATTAACATTGCATTGGAGATTTGGATCAGATTCTTCCGTGTTTTATGCTAATTTATGAAAAGTGTACTTGACCTTTGTCACCTCCTTGAACCACCATCATCCTCACCGGATGTAGCTAGGTGACCTCCTATTGGCTTTAAAAGCTATGCTAAGAAGAAATTGGCTCAATTGACATAAATTCCATACAATAAACAAGGAAGACAATAAGAGAAGAAGAGGAGGAGGTTCCCACCGAGGGTGAGGATGTGACCTAGGATTTGTCCATTTTACAAAAACCCCCAAATTCCAAGTCTGTAGTAAGAAATTAAGAATATGGCTCATTCTCATCAATCATCTCATTCGTCTCAGCCAATGTCTTCGGACATTAGTCGAAGAAACCCTCAAGATGACTATGAATTGATTCAAAGGATAGGGAGTGGTACATATGGGGATGTTTATAAGGTAAGTTATATGATTAATTAATGATTTACTTTGCACAACTGAATACAGTATAAACTTTCTTTGATATCATTTCAGGCCAAACGGATCTCTAATTCTAATAATGATTTTGCTGCAATCAAAGTCATTAAGCTGGAGCCTGGGGACGACTTTGGAGTTATACAGCAGGAGATTCTAATGATGAAAGATTGCCGTCATCAAAATGTATTTGAAAATGATATTCCAAAAAAATCATTTTAATCACCTTCTATTATTCTTTACAGATTGTTGCATATTATGGAAGCTATTTGAGAAGAGATCGGCTTTGGATTTGTATGGAATTTTGTGGTGGAGGAAGTTTGCAAGATATTTATCATATTACTGGCCCTCTCACTGAGCTCCAAATTGCTTACAATGTCAAAAGAAACTCTCAAAGGGTTAGAGTATTTACATGCGATGGGGAAAATGCATCGAGATGTAAAGGGTGCCAATATTCTGCTGACTGAAGGAGGAGATGTAAAGCTTGCTGATTTTGGAGTATCTGCCCAACTCACTGCCACCCTGGGGAAAAGGAGATCCTTTATAGGCACTCCTTATTGGATGGCCCCTGAAGTGGCAGCCGTGGAACGAAAAGGAGGATATAATGAATTATGTGACGTGTGGGTAAGTGGATTAAAAAGACTCCTTTGGAATTCAAATACTAAAATAAATGCACGATTATATCTATAGGCTCTTGGAATAACAGCAATCGAGCTAGCTGAATTACAGCCCCCAATGTTTGATCTTCACCCGATGCGTGCTTTAATTCTGATGGCTAAAACTTCTTTCAAACCCCCTTCCCTTAAAGATAAAAGATAAATGGTATGGATTTGTTTTAAAGTATAATACTATCAGCTACTTTGATTCATTTTATTTAGGAGTTCAAACTTCCACAACTTTGTTAAAGTTGCTCTAACCAAGAATCCAAAGAAGAGGCCTACTGCCGAACGGCTCCTTATGGTAAAAACTTTTTCTAAAACTCTTTAAATTGGAAAACTTTGTAATAGGGATGGTACACGCATTTTGAATTTATTTTTTTTTTATTTTGTAGCATCCGTTTGTTGTTGGAGATTTGACTAAAAGACAGGCTCTCGAGTTACTCCATAAAGTTAATAATCCAAATCAATCATGGAATGCGGAGCTCGATGAAGAAGGCGTATGTTACAATATACTGATATTTTCAATTCAAAGACATTGCAGACGTCCCTTTTATTGACTAACTTGGAATTTATTGATTTTCTTTTGTCAGACTGTACAAAATGTTCCTTTGAGAATTGCGAGTAGGTTAACGGGGAGAGGGAATTTGAGACCAGCCTCTGAAGCAAGAGGTGG
>JAAZTK010000638.1:0-18666 GCA_036507255.1 Megalothorax incertus
GATAGGGAAGATGGAGATTGAGATCTCCTAAGCTCATCAATATCCACATTCTTTGAATTTGATATGACTTTATGAAGGAGAGCATTATGTGATTTATGCTGAGCATATACAACATTTACAACCCTCTCGAGGGCTGGGCTTTTTTCCTCTGATGGTGAATTCCTTTTTTCAAATACACTTTGTATCTTTGAAATAGAATTCTTCATATCTACTGCTGGCAATGGTTTACTTTTGGGATCAATTTCAACAGGTTTAATCCCCTGAAAGAAACTCTTTCGATCCGCAAGTGAATTTGAAGAAGATTTGACGAGTCGGGCTGAATTTGGCATAGGAGACTCTCGATCCACTGAGGAGCCCCTACTTGAACCCGCATTGGAGTCAACAATGTCAATCTTTCTTGCATTGTTTGCAATGGAGACTTGCTCACGTTCCTTCTCCCGTTTGAGGCTATTATAAGTGAATTGTTGGATGACATTTCGTACATTTTTCATTTCATCTTCAGAGTATTCTCTCCCTTTGGAATTTGACTCATTCCCTGCTGGAGCCTGTGTAAAAGCTATCCCTTTAACTGTAGGAGGTGGTGGTGATGCAGCTTTCCCATTAATTGTCACTTTATTAGAAGCTGGAAGTGTAGAATATTTTGTGTCAGCCATCATTGAGGCTGGTCGAGGCTGTGACATTGGAGAAGGTGGTGGAGATGGACTCGCTACTTTCTTTTCAGAGTTTTCTGCAAGCTTTTGTTTCCATTGGGAGACAACCTTTGGCATCACACCTTTGAAGTCCCCTTCCTCGGAACTTTGTGAATCTTTAAACCCGGAGAATTGTGCCAGTTTTTGCTTATGTGGGAGTGTAGCGGATTTACTCATGTTTGGCCCAGTATTAAAAGAATTCATGCGAACTACGGCTGGCTTGGGATCATTCTGCCCCATACCCATAATGTAATCTTTATCTTTCTTAACAGACACTTGGCGTCGAGGGCGATCTCCCCATGTACCCATCTTGATTGTTGGAGGACCTGAATATTTGTAGACAGGCTCCTCTGGCTCTTTGGGAGCAGCGGCGATCGGGTCTTTCTTCTCCCTCCGATGGGTCACAAATTGTTCATAGCTGGATTCATCGCTATTTTAATCAAGAATTGAAATTAGAATTAATTATATTTAGACAAAAATAAGATAAGAGAATATAGTACCTTGCCACATGCTCAATCTTTTCCTCTTCGACTTTCTCCTCTTGTTTTTCTTGAATTTCCTCTGGCTCTGGTGATTTGACGGGTTCCTCAACCTCCTCCTCTTGGGTATTAGCCTCTGGAGGAGGTGGTTCGACAACTAGCTCTGGAGGACTCATTTTGTCGTTATGAGGGGCTTCTTCGGGCTCAACTTCATTGGCAATCTCAGATTGTACTGGCACTGAATCCGTTTCTTCAACGCCGACCTTAACCTTTTCCGTCTAAAATGTAATATTAAATACTATTTTAGATGGGTATCAATCACGGCAGGGATGATATTATAATATACCTAATATCATGTAATTATTGTTTTTTATTAACTGCTAACACTTTCTAATTAGATAATATAAGGGCTGCTAAATACTAAATCCTAAGTAGTATATTAGTAAATTACACTTTCAATTAAATATTAGTGGGCAAGAATGCAAACACTGCACTGATGGAAAATCACTCTTCAGGTGAATATTATGACGAGTATGAATCACTGAATATAAATTTTATCAGATGTGAACACGGGGCTATTAAAAAAGTTATAAAATAAGCCAGATTAAATTACAATATCTGTCAGAATTCAGGATATTGTAATTGCCTCCTATGATAATGTAATACTGGTAACTGAAATACTCGAGTATTCAGGATCTGCTTGATCTGGCTTGGGGGAAAGTGAAGGGGAATTTTACATATTATTTAACTAGGAATTGAGGGATGTGAGGGGGGAGAGAGATTTTATAGCCTAATGGTTATAGCTATACTCTCTATTTAACAATTTGAATTTACATAATCTGTAGTAATATCTACCAATTCCTGGTAATAATTGATCAATTCAATTGACACTTTTATCGATGTTAAACACTAGTGAATCTGGTTCTTCTAAAAGTTCGCTTGCTTTGAATTGCTCTGTTTTGCTCGAATAACTTTTTCAGTTTGCACATACTTTAATAATTTAATCACTCTCTGGCTAGAACTTTGGCCTTATGATGGTTATTAAAAACTTTGGGGGGAAATGTGTTGCACTTTCAAATATTATATCGCTAATAAATAGTAATATTCTCATGCCATTATATAATGGCACATGGTTGAATAAAGATAAATATTTCGGAATCAATTTTAGTTCGTAATGGATTGATAAGCACATTCCCTACTGCGTACCTTTCCAACATGCTCTCATAGACTCATATTGGCCTGATCATTATCTACCCACGAGTACTTTACCTACCTCGAGATAAACTTAAGCTCTTTCCAATAAGATTATTAATTGAAATCGATTTTAATTAACATTTGTAACACTTGTACTTTTAGGTTTGAAAGGATCTCGATACCTGAGTTAATGCGCAAATTGAGGTTAAAAAAATGAGAATTTCTGTTGTATTATAATACTATCCTAGGCTAGGTTAATCCCTAGGGCCTTAATCCTGGAAAGACTTTAATCCTTCAAGTCAACCTTTAAAGCATATGGCACTTATTCGTTGCAGCTCGGAATTATCTAGTCTCAATGCGATTATATACGATATTATGGCTTTAATTATTAATTATTAATGTATGTATGTATGTAGGTACCACATTGTAAATGGCCTAAAGAGTTTAAACATCCGATCTTTTGTTATTACCTTTTTCTCGGAAACAACTTCCTCCTCATCTTCCTCTCCTCCCTTGGGCATCCCCTTATGCTTTTCAATAAATTGAGCTTTCCATTGTTGAAATTGTTGCTCAAATTCTGACTCGAATTTCTCCCGGAGGAGCGGATCCTCTGGCATCTCTTCCGCATTTAATCCGTTCATATTGAGCACACTGTTTGTCTTCCGGCCCCTGCTCGACTGTACCTCAAATTCGGATGAATTCTTTACAGAAGCTTGTTGGGCCTTTGAAAGATTTTGCATGGAGGAGGCAACACGGCGAGGTCGATGCTCCCTACTATGATGTGCACCTTCATCATCACTGCTAGATGACCCGTATGATTCTCGGGATGCTTTTCGTGGCTTTCTCCGCATTTTAACTGCATCAAACTCGGAATTATGAGTGAAGGACTCGGATTTTGATAGCTTTCGAGGTGGGGATGTTGCTTTTACTTCTGGCTCAATCTCCTCACCTTCATCACTGGATGAGGATTCTTTGGGAGCAACTTTCCCTACAAGTTTTTCCTCAATTTTATATTTTGGGATCTGAAAGAATTTGAAATTTTAGAAGGATATTTTGAGAATATACGGATACGAGTATATATTCTGGATAAAAAGGAGTTACTGACCTCAATCTCCTCTTTCTTAATTCCGACCTCTTTCTGCACTTTCTCCTTATCGGGAGAAGACGCTTCCTGAATTCCAAATCAAAAATTATTTCCAATTCCTCTCATTCTTCGCCAATATATCGAAGTACTACACTCTACAGTCTACTGCATTGTCTAAATTGAATTTCAAGTAATAAACCTTGTCTGCCTCCGGTGAAGGGGGATCGATAAATGTCGTCGGTGGTGGAGCAATTTCATCTTGAATTAAAGTGCCCTTGGCTGGCTCTTGTTCTTGTTCTGTGTACGTATCATTATTTGATTAGATCGGATAATACAATCCCATTTAATTAATTAATCAGCCCAAGAGTTCATTACAAAACATTGAGACAAGTTAGCACGATCAAAGGATTTAATATAAGGTAGGCTGTATTCGGGTACGTATCGGAGTATTCTGTATTTTAAATTTTTCAAAAATGTTTTTTGTATCATTCACAAAATGTTAAATTAAGAATTTCACAATGCAAAGTTTCAGTCAGTTAATTCTTTCGAAAGGGTTATATTAAAAGAAAGCCAGCTTCTATTTAGGTTATTTACAATTTTATATAGGCATTCTCTAATCAAAAAGCGTTAATTTACAGATAATTACGAATTTACAATTGTTAATTTATGAATCATAGAATTTATTTCCACACCTGTATCCTCCTCAGTTGTTAGCACTGTTCCTTTCTCCCCTTCATTGAGGGTAGCCGAGGAAGAGGATGAGGAGATTGAACGTCTTTTACTATCATTAGCATTAGACCCGAAACCAGCCTTGTTTTTATCTGAAGAACCTTTATCCGCGCTAATCCCCTTATCATTCTTTGCAATTTGGTCGAGGGCACGAGTTCCATCCCATTTGGACATCCCAACCTTAGCAGCTCCTGGCTCTTCAATATATGGAGGAGGAGGAGCAACCTTTGTTTTCATTGATTCTGTTTTCTTTAGAGGTTTACCAACCCGCTCCAATATCTCTGATCGAGGTCGAGCTGCAGGCTCTTTCTTCATGGCGGGTATTATTTCGGCTGGAGGAACCGGAGCTGATTTTTTCGGCTTTTTATCAAAAAGTTCGATATTTTCTTCCAAATTATCCGAGTCTGAATCTAACCTGGGTTTGACCCCATTTGATTTAGGTACATTTGATTGACTTTTATTTGGAGTGGGAACAGATTGAACCTCAGCCTCGGGAATACTTCCCTTTTTCCTTGTGACATGGACAATTGCTGGTGTTTTCGGATCGTAATTTGCTGACAGAGGATTCCTCCGAGACCTATCTCCTCCTCGGGTCCCCATTTGATTAGATTCGAGGAAAGCTTCCCGATCTTTGAGAGCATCATCCGGAAATACTTTGACACCAACCCGCGAGGAAGTAATATATTCTGATTTGGGTCTCTCGGGTGCTCTCTTCTTTCTTCTCTCAAGGGAGGAGTTTGACGGCAAGTCAGACTCAAGGATTTCTGCAGAGAGTGGTCTTTCAACGGCTCGAGGTCGAGGCTTTGGTTTAGGGATCGGAGCAGCGGCTTCCTCGGCTTCAATTGAAGGCTTTGGTTTAGTCGTTTCACTCAAGCCCGGCTCAGGGTCAGAGGATTGAGGTTTTTCACGGGGTTTTGTGCGAGGTGGAATTATAGGCGTTGATTCTGACTCCATTATTGCTGCTATTAATGCACCCGAAGATGAAGAAAACGAACCGTACACCAGAGTGCAATTTTTTTACATGCGGATCAAGCAACAGAAGTCAGAAGAATGATAAAAAGATTGTAAAAAATTAAAAATTAGATCAATTTGATATTTATAGAGTATTGGGAAACCCGTCCAGAGGGAAGGAATTTAATTCTTATCTCTTTTGATTAATCCACCACCAATTTTTAGCCATGCATTAAACCCCCATTTAGATATTACTTTATAATACGAGTATTGTATGCAGATTAATCAAGGTTATAGATTAGATAGAGAGAGATTGTGGATGATGTCTGATTTAAATTCTTTAAAATGTCCACATTTGATTGGGGGAAATCAAATACTCTGTATAAAAGTATACAGATATGCTCAATTTAATTGATAAGACCTTCTTCCCGTCAAATACTTTGAAACCTCCCCAGTGATTGAATTTAAATGTGAGATCAGCTTGTGCTTTGAGGATTTGGGGGAGGATTTGGTTGGATAGGAAGGAATGAGCTTGGGCTTACCTTGAGTATGACTCTGTAACTCTTTTTCCATGAGAGGATCGCTCACTTCCGGTGGATCTTGATACTCTGGAGCAGGTGGGATTGGAGATGATGTATTTGAATGTGAATCAGTATGTGAATTTGGGCTAGGGGAACACCCAACAGAACTTGGATTACTCAAAGATGATGCAGAGGATGAGATTGGGTCGTGGTCATCCTTCAAAGCATGAATTGCACTTGTTGGAATAGCGTGGACATCAACTTCGACCTCTAGAGATCCACTCCCTGTGCTATTCTTGGATTCGCGACCTGATCCGCCAGATATGGATCGAGTTACACGGATTTTATCAAAAGATTTTGTAGAAATTGAAGATGTAGTGGAAATATGACCCTGAGACACTGAGGATCCAGTTTCAGAATCTGTATTATTGGCACACTCCTCTTCTCCGCAGCACTCGTTCGGTGTTTGAAGTTCTGGGATAATTGGAGGAGGTTTTGGAGCTTTCCGCTTTCTTACACCACCGTTTGATGAGGTCAGGGAAGTTGTTGAACCAGAAGGGATTGAAGTTAGATTTGTTGTTGAACCGTTGTGTGAAGTGGGTTTATTCCCGGAACAACCTAGAGCTCCTGGACTCGATGATTGCCTAAAAAGGATTAAAAAGAGGGGTTCATTCATTAACTTTTGAACATAGGTAGCTTGAAAAGTATGCCAGGTACTTGCATATCAGCTTATCTTGTCTCTTAAAAATAAATCGGACCTTATCACATTCGTCCCTAATCAATTTATATTGCGAAGTATCCGCAAATTCCATTTTGTTCATAATTTGGCACGGGAGATAATTAAATTTTCACGTACAGAGATAGGGATAATTGATAGCATTGTATAACATACATGATGAGCAAAAAGAGCATTTTATATTCATTATGTATAGCAATTTGTGGGATATTGCTCAATACCTTTGAAAAAGATATGATTGTAAAAATCTGGATCAGGTTAAAATGTTAAATGGATACTTTCAATTCAGAAAACAAATAGGTTCAAAGGACTAGGAGTAAGATTAGCATTAGCATATTTATTTAAATCTCAATTTTACCTTTCAAATAAATGCTGATTGTTGGCATTGAGCTCCGATGAGACCAATGAGGACTCATGATAGCCCGAACTGGAAGATGAAGAGTGCCTCGAGTGAATGGGCTGTGGCTTTATAGGCTTCTCCTCAATGCAAATAGGCTTCTCATCAACTCCTCCTTTTGTCGGCGTTTCGATCTCTTTATTGAGGAGTGCTCCCTTTAATTTCTGTTGGAGGGATTGGCTCTTGATAGAAATACTAGAATCCATTGAGACCCCACGCTGTAGGGTCGAATTAGCTGATGCTGGAGGGGGTGGAGCTGCCCGTTTCTTGGACCGAATTTGTGGCTGAGGAGGAGGTTGAATAGGTGTTGAATGATGCTTAGGCTGCTCACTCATGCTCCGGGTCAGGGAGGGTGATGCTGATGAGCTTATGGCTGAGGAATTATTCATTTTTAGGTTGATTTTTGGCCGGATTTGTGGAAGAGGAGAGATTGAGCGAGAGTCATCAGATCTGGAAGCTGCGGATCCACTCACACTGCTTCCGCTACTATCTCCGACACTCTGTAATTGACGAGAGAAACGCTTTTTTAGTCGGGAAAACATTTTGTATTAAATCTTTAAGGATGTGGCTAGACTGAGGATCCTGAGATTGTCAACAAGCCCCAGTTAACTGTTTTGGGGATCACTCTAGAGCTTGGGAAATTGAGGGTAAATTATGGGAGCAAATTGTCGAGTAACAAAAAGGGAAACAGTAAAACTTTTTTAGGGGTCAGCACGAAAGGCACGTAAAACTTTCCCTGTTATTTGCAATTGCTACTTTCCTTATTTCGAGGCTGGATTTTGGGCTTTTAGAATTACTGTCTGTTATTTTGAAACTTGGATTAGAGCAAAATAAGATTACTCATTTTTTAGGAGAAAAATAATCAGCCTTCACGTACAAATGATTTGTCATTTGTTTCCTCCAAACTCGCGATCGGCCCAAAATAAACTGAATACCTTTTTGAGGGAATTCATAAAACCAGACAAGGATATCTGGGGGGAAAATAACATTGATACATAGATATACAGATCTGTATAAGGTTTAAAATGAATTTTATATTAAAGCTTGCATCTCTGTTTGAGGTTTTGTTCAATTCAACGAACCGACGAACTCGACAAACATGCAGCTATGTAATGTAAATAGAAATATTTTACCTTCTAGGTAAATGTACAATACTCTCATCGTAGTATTAGTATCATACCTATCGATATACCTATCGATATATTTTACGATATATCGATCATCTATTGTAATCCTAAGCATAATTCCCATCTTTACAAAATGCGATATACAATCTACCTGTATACAATCTACATGTATCTGTTTAATGACTATTACTAATAATGAGTTAATTGTAAAAATATAGTCTCAAGTTCACCAATATCTGTAAAACATGTCTCTCAAAATGTACGAGTACTCTTAACTGCGATATTTACTACCAATATATTTTTAATTGGAGATAATCTGATTTGGATCCCATTAGTAGGTAATCTAGGGTAGATCTAAGGTTTGACGCACGTGAATTCCATCCGCTACTATCCTTAGCATGATACAAGACCATATTGATATTACAATACATACCTTACTACATATGTATAAGTAATTTATTCGTATGTCAAAAGAATTGTAACCTTTTAAAATCCAAGCATCCATAATTTAATAAATCACATGAAATTTCGAGTATTATCACTCGCTGCTGCCTAATCTACCTTTTTTATGGCATTGAAATTAATCTGGATTTCTGATAATGATATGATAAATATTTATAAAGGTTTCCTGTCGAAGTACAATGGGATTTAAAAAAAAACTATTTATCGAGCTCTATGTAATATCAAAAAACTTACGGATCGGGAATGCTTAAAGGAATGATCTTCACTCTGGCTTCTTTGCATGGTGAGGATATCAGCAGCCGAGACTGAAGAATTAATCCTTGTATTTTTAGAGACAAGCCTCAACTCTTGAAGTCCATAGTCTCCCAGACGAGAGGTGACATTGAGCCTCTCCTCGATATTTACTGAAAATAAAGGTTTTTAATTACATTTCTTTGTAAAAACATAAGGATCCGGTTTCAAAGAACCCCGAAAGAGGCCTTTTAAATTTAAAAGCTCGAATTTTGCGTCTTAAATATCTTATTTCTTAAATATCATATTTAAGAAATAAGATATTCTTTTTCTTAAATATCATATTTCATATTCTCATTATAGAGTAGTTAGACCTACTTGGATGCCTAAGTTCGTATTTTGATTTGTCGAGATTCTTCTCCTGGCACACTTCATCAATTATGTCCTCAAGAACTGTCTTCGGCCCCACTCTCATTACATACTATATGGAATAAAATTGCAGATACATTAATAATTTAATTTATTTCCCTATATCTGTATATGACTATGTAAATAAGGATAAACACTTACAAGTTGATTGCGAGGTAGATGAACCTAAAAAACCCCAATAAAAACAGTTAAAATACACAAATGCAAATTGGTTCCATTTAATTGTCCCTCAAAAATGTAAATGTGATCTCACCTGTAATCTAATTCTCATTATGAGTACCTGGATGCCTAAGTTCGTATTTTGATTTGTCGAGATTCTTCTCCTGGCACACTTCATCAATTATGTCCTCAAGAACTGTCTTCGGCCCCACTCTCATTACATACTAGATGGAATAAAATTGCAATATATTAATTTATTTCCCTATATCTGTAAATTCTGTATGTAAATAAACACTTACAAGTTGATTGCGAGGTAGATGAACCTAAAAAACCCCAATAAAAACAGTTAAAATACACAAATGCAAATTGGTTCCATTTAATTGTCCCTCAAAAATGTAAATGTGCTCTCACCTGTAATCTAAATGTGGCTTCGAAAGGTTGATTGGCTACTTTTGTCGGCTTCTTAACAATGATGTACTCATTCACAGAGTTCTTGGGTACAATGTCAATTTTATTAATGTCCAATGCACCTGAAATACATAAAATTTTAGCATTTCATTGTGGAATTTGGGCATTTACTTATATCAATTTAACATTTAGGGTGAGCATTACTTGAGGAAGCTACTATGTACTACTAGTAAGTACAATATTGGAAAATGCAATAAAATATCCTCTAAAAACAAGTCTCTAAATCTTGACATTTCACCAACAATGGGGTTTATTGTTCACTTTTCTGATAAAGTTCGCGAGTTCGAGGAAAACAAGTAAATTTATAGGGCCACATGGGGGCAAAGTGTAATCTGAGGAGTGAGGATGGGGTAGGGTATGACTTTTCTCATGTTATCGTATAAAACACGGCTCGCAAACAACTTGAGGATTCGAGGAGGAGGTCAAAATCCTGAAAAATCCATAAAATGTGTCTTTTTGACACTCCAAGAATCCATTGAATATTTTAAAGAAAGTTGATCCATCTTTTATTCAAAATATAGGTATGCTTGCATGTATATTGTACTATTAAGGGGTACAATACTTGCAAGGAATACCTTTTAATTTATTAATTATTATTAATTACTAGTAAATCAATTACCGATTGGTGTGGAAGGTTTGTAGGGCAATTCAATCCCCCGTTCATTTCTAACTTGAACTATGTGGCCAGCCGGATTGATTTTATTTGCTGTCGTCACTTGAATCAATAGATCCATCATTGGAGTCCTGTAATTAAAAAGAAATGGATTAAAATTCTGGGTAATGCAATTAAAGTGTTTGGAGATGTCTGCACCTGCTAGTTTATAATTGAAATTCTATTGGCACTACAGATAATACTCAATTCTGAGAATTATTCGGTATTCCACCAAAAATGGGCATCCTGAGATCCTCATTAAAAGCATTAGCCATTAGGTTTGATTTAATAAAATAGTGACGAGCTAACTGTAATTGAATATAAGGTAAAGTGCTATGCGGCCAAAGTGGCAAAAATTAAGTAGAATTCAATTGATATTTGATTTTGAAATGGCAAAGTTCATCGTTTGTTCCAAGATAGGGACTGAATAGGGGTGAATACGGATTTCGGAATAGGCCGATCGAATCAAGGAATTTGAACTTTGTTCTTTGAGATGGACGATATTAAATGAATTTTGATTGAGCCAACGCTCGGCTATTGATCGGATATGTACGATATTTCCTTTGGCTCTTTGAGTTGAAGCTCTCAATCAAAAACGAACAGATGGAATGAAATTCAACTGTCATCTCCACTCTTCTGCCACTTGATGAATCTAAAGAAAAAGTGTTGGAAATGCCCCCATATGCTGATAGTAGTACCAGTATGGGAAGAACCAATTCTTTTGTGAGCAGATATTCACTTCTCATTTTGCATTCAAGTCAGCCCTTATAATAGAGTGCATTCCTTCGTCCCTTTTTCTATCAATGGAATTTGAATTTTGAATATGTAAGAATTTGCATTTGCCTTTTTGAATTTCAATCGAGATCTCTTTGCAAAGTGTGAAAGATGTTTGTAATGAAAGTTGATTGTATTTGCGACTGTGAATGTGCAGAGTCTCTCAATTTTAAAAGTGCATTTAACTTCTTCTTCTACTACTTCCTATCTTCCTATTGTATTTCCCCGGGACAGTGTACCCCATCGTAATTCTTATTTATTTCAGAGCTCCATTCTCTTTTCGAATCTCATTAAAAAATCCTTTTCCACATTAGAAACAATGTAAATGCATAATATCATTCGAGTGTACACTTTTACATATAAAAGAACTTTAGAGTAATAAAGTAAAACATTCTAAACTTCTTTTGAAGGGCTGCAAATACAGATAATATATGCATAGTAATATAGGAAATGAATTTAGACGCTATCCCTCCTTGAGATTGCAATAAATATGGTCGTAATACGCATCTTTTGTTTGGGAAGAATTCGAGGAGATCGTTCGAAGTACTATAATGTATTTAATGCATTTAACTCTCGAAAGAGATTGGAGGAAGAGTGAAATCTTTGACTTTTACATCCCCTTTATCTTATCCGGTAAATAAATAAATTCTTTAAGGATTCTTAAGTAAGCACATGTAACATCTATTGTCAAAATTAGAGATTTCTTATGCAAATATCTACTTTATTTTGGAATTGCATATGGAAATGGAAAGATATTCGTACAATACCCGTAATATATACTAGTAGGTAGAATTGATGAATCGTTGATGGGGATCATAATTTTGAAATACCTGACTATATCACAAGACCTACTAATAGATTACTTCCTACCTGTAATATCTTGTAAGGGCGGATACAATATTTTAAATAGACTTACTTTCGATTGACAGTGATTTTGATTGATTTCTTCGAGGGTAGTGCGACCAGGAGATCCATTGTCCCTTCAAGAAGATCGGGTGGGGTATCCTCCGTAACATGTTGGAGGATAGCCGTTTGAATTGCCGTAGTTTGAGGTGGAGGTGCCATGGTCGATCCTCTTCTGTAAATAAACAATGAAAGTATTTAAAGGAGGAGTTCGGAAACAGATTTACTTACTTAGGATATTACCCAATCTTATTAGCTTGTATTTATTGTACATGTAACATGTCTTAATCTCTGATTTTGAAGCGTATTTTAAAACGAAAGTCACAGCTTCAAAAGAATCAATATTTCAAAATGCGGAATCATTTCAACTAATTAAAGGTGCGTTAACATTTTGGAGTTTATCTACCTGCCATATGCGTATATCGGATTTACCTGTAGGTTGCACTTGTCCTCGTAAGAGAAATGCTCATAATAAATTCATATAATATTACAATATATGTTATAATATTTCACCTTATTCGTGAATATGCTTACAAATGAAATATCTGTTCAAAGTGATGCCGAAGGCTGAAATATGGGCTACAGCTCGAGTTTTTAATATACAGAAGCCGATTTTTATCTCGTATACGGATATACCAATATCCCATCAATTATCTCGACTTTTATTTCACTTTTCTTGAATAGAAATGCTAATTAGCCATGTCTTGCTCGATGGCCTGATCAATATGTTTTTTTCCGATTGCATTGTTAAGGTTGACAAAGCACGCATATGGCCATATGGCATATACCACCGCCCTCTTAATTAATGCATTGCACTTAAGAATCGAATTAAGAGTTGTCGGAAATATCCATAAAGGAAACACATGACTTGAAATAAAAGTACCTACTTATTGGCAGATAAGGATATTTTAGCTGAGGCTTTTGTTCTAGTCCCCTTTCACTCCATTAATTAGTTAAATCTACACTTTTTTGTTAGGCGTAGATCTAGATTATCTTTGATGGAGGTGGATCCCTACAGAGATTATCCTCCAAATTTTAAGGTCGTCGCAAAATAGATGGAATGTGATCTTGAAACATATTATATATATAATCAATTTGAATGAAATTGAATCCTAATATTGTAATTTGTAAATAACAATATATGATTCAACTCGAAAGAGAGCAGGGTTTCATATTGACCCATATTTAAAGCCAATTAGATTCAGGTTTTAAAAAACCAGAAAACAATTAAGGAAAGAAAAAATATGCGTAATTGGTGACCGAGTTTAGCTAATTAGTAGAAGAAGCTTAGCCAAAATATTCTCGATAGCATTGAATTTGTAAGCATTTAAGTTTCAATGGCCTTAGTCTAAATATTCCAATATTCTATCGTATTAATTAATGAGTGTACAAAATACAATAACGATTCTTGAACAAAGATTATTTAAACTTTAAATATTTTTTTCTTAAAAATGTGCTTATTTTAAAGAAACGATGAATTCATAATTCGAAATACTTATCGTAATTTAAAATTAAATTAAGGCAAGGAAAGAAAAATGAGTCCAAACCACCCACACTAGATGAGTAGGCATTGTGGTTGAGATGCATTTTTTTAACCTGTTAATCCCTATTTCTACATCTTTCTTTGATACTACATACTTACTACAATCTCATCCAAAAAATTTATGCATGTTGAAATTCAAGCAAAATTGCTTGAAATCCTTATTCATTAAATAAATCATCTCGATTCCCTAATTAGTACGGCATTTATCTATCTGATTCTATACGCTAATGAATTGATTTTCTATCTTGAAACACACAAGTCTTATTCCCGTATCACGGGAGGTGCGTGGGATTCATTATGTGCATTTGCATCTAATTCTAAAATGAGATGTTTGTTCCTTTTTGTGGTTTTTCGAATTATTTATTTGCTTGTATTCGTACAGTGTACTCGTATTCCAATTACACGTTAAAACCGTTCTCGTTTATTTACAAACCCCCATGTTGTAGGTGTATTTTTGTAAACTCCTTTGAAGTAGGACTGTAGGACTATATTTACACAGCAGAGTATTATTCTCAGCCTCCCAAGTTAACTAACTTTGGTTAATTAAACTTCCTCCTCAACGAGCCCAATCTCATTACTTGTAATTTCACTTTTGGGTTTAAAAAATCCATAAATTTTTGGAGAGCTGCTTTCTTTCTTTCCTATTCTGGTCCTTCCTTTTGCAAATAATACCAAGTGGCAAATATGAATTTAATGGAGACCGTTAAGAATTAAAAAGTTGGGTGCAAACTTTCAAATTAAGACGATAGTCTGATTGTCAATACCCTCTAGAAAACTAATTGGACGAATTGCCTGAGAAAGGTCAAAAGGGGGGTCCCCGATGGACGGCCCATTCATTAGAATCAAAACGCCAACTCCCAAGTAGTTATGAGCCATGAAATATATCTGCAAAATTCTCAGGAAATTATTTTGCAATTTACCTCCCCCTTTTGCCTTCCAAGCTCCATTTGATTTACTTGCAAACAAATTCGTGGAGGCAACGGAAAGGAAAAGTGCTTATTATTTGATCAAAATGATAACATGTTTGAAATGCATTTACTTATGACTAGCTTGGTTATGAGAAGGAAATGAAAAATTGTAAGGGTAGTTATAAAATGAATGCAGATAAGAATCCATGAGGAGGAAATGTGAAATATTAATATGAATAATAAAGTTAACGAGAGAAAGAGTGCGTTTATCAGCTCTCGGGAGTGCTTGAACTTTTGCAAATCAAGTTCAAGATTCTGTATAATAGGAAGATGCTTATGATTACAAGTAGGTGCACTGCTTGGCTACCCTTTTGAATCGAAAGTCAGACAATTTTATAAGTACTTTTTTAACTTTGTTAAACTTGAATGGCTTTCTCTTGTTCCTCAAACAGCGGCTGTAGGTTTAAACAGCCCAAGAATATGGAAATATCGTACCAAAAAGAAGGAGTCGAAGAGTCATTCACTCATAGACTTCCGTCTAGTTTTAAAGGAATTATTCGCACAAGTGATTGAATTAAAAAGGGAATTTATTAGATAAGATTCTCCGAACCTAATTCTGGATGATCATTCCCTTTTTTGGGCCATCATTCCTTAAATGGGGGAAAAGTGCACTTTTGCAAAAGTTAAGCCTTCTAAGGACCTTTTCCTTTCTAAATTGAATATCCCTAGGCTGTGGACATCATAAAATATCAGCCCATTTACAATCTGTATTTTTAAAGCATACAAATTGCTCTTAAATAGAACTAGAAGTCGATCATATTGCGAATTTCAATGAATAATTTTGCGTTGGCTCTTGATCAAATTCCAATGCGGAAAAGTATTGAATAAATCAACACCTAGAGGAGGTCCAATTAGTGGAAGGAATTCAATGATTAATTATTCTAAATTTCTAATAAGAATGACATATACGAGTACTTTGTAGAATGATCTAGATTTCTTGAAGTTGTAGATTTATATTCAAAGGTCTATCTAATAAACAAGCAGTGTACTTCTGGTATGAACATGTATCGTAAGCGGTTTCGAAAAAGGCTAAAGGTCATCAGGTCGGATCGAGGTATTTATGTATTAGAGAGAGCAGGCTTTACACAGTGCTAATGACAAGTGCCAAGGGGGTTTGTAAACTATAAAGTGACAGAAACATAATCATTCATCTTTGCATGATTTTTTGTGCACCTTAATTTCCCTCAAAGTGTCTGTCCTTCATTTTTAAAGGTGTTTGATAATAATTTCCCCCTTCCCATTTGATTTAGTGGGATCAGATTCAATTAAATGCGATATTTTACGGATCATTAATACTCCTACTACCTCAAACGTACGTTCGAACCAGAAATAATGTGCAAGGTTTGTTTTTCTAATTGAAATTAAGTTAGCTCTCGACTCTCGAGAGCTGGCAAAATTTAACGAATGCAATTAGGAATAAAAGCGAGCCCCCACTAAGGTCATATCCCTTATTAACACTTTTTTATTTGAACTGCATCTAATTTACAAATAATGGCTCGTGCAAAGGACTGTGTGTAGAGCGTCTCAAGCCTCGTAAATTCACAAAACAAGATCCAGTCATTAAATTTAAAAGAGTTTAGCTCGCTTTTGTATAAGGAGGTAGGATCATAATGGAGGATTCAAGAGAGTTTTTAAGGGGAAAACGGTGGGAGTTTGATTCAGGCGAAATGAGAGACGATGAGGATTGCAATTTAGCCCTGCTGTTTGCAACCAATTTAAGCTTTACCTAAAAGACAAGCACAAAACAAATATAAATAGAGAGAATTGAGAGCGAAAGTACAAGAGCAATTTAAGCTACTATTTGATTTAATCATGTCAGGCTATACGGTTTTGATCAGTGCAACAAACTGAGAAATGTCCAACTGTGATCTTGTTTACTGCCTACTTATTTATTAACCCTTTTTCCCTACCAGTTTTAGATATGTAGGGAGAAGCATGTTTATGAAATGTTGGTTTTAAATCGAGAATCACACAAAGGACTTCCTAATTGCGCTTATACTTAGCAATTTCCCAAATTAGGACTTTCTTATTGGGATCTTATCGCATTTCCCATTTTATAATATTAGAAAGCGATTCAAAGGTTTCACGTCATAATTTAACGTTTCTTATTGATTTTTAATAAGGGCTAATGCCACCATTTGCCCGCATATTCTGCAGCGAGTACGTGACATTGACATGCATAGATGCCTCAGGATCTTATAATTTGATTAATGAATAACCCTATATTAATATAAATATTCAATTAGAAATCCTACATTTCAATACCCCTATGAATTTATGAAATACGATGACATTTTACGGGGTTTTGGATATTGATACCTTGCATGTAGACCTTGGAGCTGGGAAATCTAGCACAAAATATATGCATGTTTTTATAAGGGTGTGTAATTTATTATATGGTTAAGGGGCCAGCCTGAATAAACATTTCCTTTAATGAGATGATGGTTCAACTTAATTATGAAAATCGAGGCTCTAGCACACTTTATCCCCAATGGGAATTAAGTGCCATTTCATGTGAAATTAGCGAGTCAGATATCATTTCAATAATTGCAATTTAAGTCTGAAATCTTTTGATTGCGGTTCACCAAATTGGCAAATGAAACCTTAGGAAGAAGTAGAAGCTGTGAGGATCAGAACTCAGTCAATTACATGTATTAAGATTTAAGAGAGTGGAAAGTTTCAAAACGGGTTTAAAAATTTGCCAAATTTTTATATTATACCCATTTGAAACTCACTCTAAAATATGAATTCAATTGGACGAGTCCGAGCTCTGATTTATAAAGAAAGAGCTTCGAAAGACTTAAAAGGATCGAGTAGACACACTTTCCTACTTAAATCATCACGTCCTTGCCCATCCCTAGCTACTAGGTAGTATAAAAATGTTGTTTATCTCGCAAATATGAGGTAAAATTTGAGATCGTGCTCCGCCCCATTCAACCTTAAATTCTTGCTTTCCAAAATACCTACTTCTTGACTTCTTGGAAAGGTTAGGGCTTTGGATTAAATCTTGAAATAATATAATTTAGTCCATCGGGAAGCTTGTGGTCTTATTGAACCTTTAGATTAAAGTTGGAGGATTTGATCATTTTTGGCAAATGACTCAAATTTTTTCTGAGCTTAACGGCTTTTCCGCCCCTTAATAAACACAATAAAATGATTTGCTGACGATGAGTAGGTATGAAAAGAATGCCTTTAAATTACCCCATTTAATTCATTTGGAAAGACCAGTTTAAAATGAGGAGCCGAGCTTCGACTCGTTTGAAGATTTGTGCCGGAGACATTTTGAACGCTGAAAAGTTGACGAGTGGACCCAGTGGACCTGTTATTATTGCCTACATTTTAAAAGAGTGCACCCAGGAACATCTTTTCCCCATTAAAAAGAAGCACTAATTTTATTCGAGAGCTCTACACCACCTGGTTCTGGTTTTTTCCCTGCAAAGCCTTAGTTAAAGCTAATCAAGTCGAGTCAAATGAAGATGAACCGATGGATCTATGTCCAACTACTTTTTTACAGTAAATCTAAGGCGGTCTGCACACCTTAGCGGTTTGCATACCGTATATCCGTAGTGAGAAGATGAACGAACGATTAATTAGCCCCCCAGCAAATATATGCCAATACCTTTGAGGTCTTCCATCAGTGTTGAAGAAACAGATTGATTGCGATTAGTGATTGAAGGGAAGCCAAAAAATAGGTTTGAAACTAGAGATAGAGGATGAGGAGGAGTAAACAGAAACGCAGCAGGTATTCTGACGCTCAATACACAGTATACCTTTCAACTGTTTGTATTTTCTTATGGCTCATTTACCCCTTGATTCTCTCGTACTCTGAGGAATACAAAATTCAGATCAAAGTAATAAGAATCTCAAAGGAGGAGGAGGTAGCAAAGAAACGGCTTATTAGGAGGGGGACACCCAGTGTCTTTTAGCGCTTTAACCTAAAAGAAAACAAGCTTGATCAGATCTTGCCATTCAGGAACAGTGTAGTAGTATGAGGTAGGTAGGTTCAAGGTGACACCAGGTAGAAATGCACCTCAACCTATTAGGCGTTTAACGGTACTCTTTCCTTTATGAAATGAATCGATACGTGAGAAAGAGAGGTGCATATCAAATGATCTACATTGTAAAACTGGGGGTGGGGCGTTATATTGCTGTTGTGTCACCTATTCAAGA
>JAAZTK010000639.1:0-18651 GCA_036507255.1 Megalothorax incertus
TGGCGCCTCGTCCTCCCTCCACCAAATGGATGGGGGGGGGGCTGCCAAAAGAAAGATCAGACACAAATTAACATCTCGTAGTCGAGAGCTAAGGAGGAAAATTGACTCTCCCACCACTAATCATACAAAAATTATTAAGCAAAGACCATAGGGTGTTGGGAGTAGAACTTGAGATTTACTAAATACTTCTAATAGTTCTAATAGAAGGGTAAATTACTTTATAATATCTACAACACTACTACTCCCTGTTACATACGTTATATAGTGGAGACAAGATTCAGAATAATAATAAAAAATCAATTTTTGGATAGATTTTGGAAAATTCCCATACTGAACGAGCCTCTCTGGATGCCAAATCCCAAATTACATGTATGTATTATTCCTAAGTAGTCCCGACCAAAGCCAAAATTGTAGAATTTCAAGGAAAGTAAAATCTGCATTGCATAGTTAATTATCTTTTATGAGGATTTACACTTTGTGCATGAGCATTATGCACTAGTAGGTAAATTGCTGAAACTAGAGACTGATTGTGCATGTCTTATAAGGAGATGAGACATGTTACATCTTTTGAAAAGTCTTCAGTTCACATTATGTGTGAGGTAAGACGGGATTAAATATGCCAATATTTACTCATCTTCTTATATCAGTAAATGAAAAATATGTACAGATAATTTAAGGAGAGAGACGAGTCTCCAAGACATTTCAAAGGGGTTTAGGGCATTTCCAAGCATAATTAGTTTTAAAAAGTACCTTTATTAACTGTTTGCGACGTGCCCTTGTTTGGTGCCTGCTTTTTGGGATTGGAATTACGAGCGACGACGGCGAGGAGTCGACGAGCATTTTTTTTTTCATTTTCCATATACTACAATACTACTTATCAGATACCTACCTAATAGTAGTACAAGTTATAAGTAATGTGCTTACACAAAATTAATAGTTTACAACTTTACTATAGATCGTGGACGGCCTTCCCACCTCACCTAAAAACCTCGGAGCAAGTCCGGCTTAACATTTTATAGGGAATACTTCGTGTGTAGTAAATAAATGTATGCGAATTTTTCTTGGAAATTGCAAATCCTTGTTTTACCAATAATAATAAAATGTTTGATGATATTCCATCCTACTTTTACTAATAGATTCAAATGCAAAGAGCAAAAACGTCATGAACTCAACGGATGAAGAGGAACCTAACCAAAATTCCTAGTAATACAATAATATAATGTACCCTCAAAATGAATTGACTTGTTACTCAAATTAGATTGGTCCTAATTTAAGTAGAGTGACTCTCTGGCTCCTCTGTGTCCCGTAGCCGCCGGAGCAATGTACATTACTATGTAGAAGGATTTAATACTTTCTCCTTTTGGAAAGAGATCCCTTAAAACATGAATTTGCTTAGGTATATATATTTTTGTGCATATGATTATTTAATATGTAGGATCCACTAGATACGATAGTATTGGGTTCGAGAGTAGAGGCTGCTGGCAGCCAAGGGGGGAGACTGAGAGGGTTGGCCAGCAAAAGTGTAGACAACAAGATATTAAAATTCTAGGCCAATTCGTCGCCGGAGCCGCTTGAAAATTAAGCCACCCCTCCAAATTTGGTGCTGTTGATGGGAAATATTATGCTAGATTGCAAATAATAGGATTGATGAATAATTTGGCAAGCAACCAAAGACGCATAGCCCATAGTGGCTGTGTGCACTTATTCTTGAGCATTGGATTGCCAGTCTCGAAAGTGAGATTTCAATATTTTTAGGAGTATTCCTTGAAGCAAGTCATAAACTAAATTATGCAAATTTACAATTTGTATATTGCACGAATTTACGATAAAAGATCAATTGGAAATTGGAATACTTTCAGGATACACACCGTATTGATTTAGGTAATCAGGGCTCTGAACTTTCTTTCTGTTTCTCCGGCAAAATATGGGTTTATTTTTAGACCAAAAATGTTTTATTACTTACCCACCCCTCCCATATTAATTATAGCCTCTCATTTGGGGAATAAATATCTATATTATTACTGATAATATTAGTATTCTCTCAAGTTCCTCATAGGATTTTGAAATAATGCACTTCTTTTTCGAGGACCCTAGTACTGATAAATATATTTAACTGGGGGAGTCTGAGCCTCAGACCATCAATTTTCAACTAAAGGGCTATTCCTCATTTGTAGTTTTGTTTTGAGAGCTAAAAATCTAAATAGAACTCAAAGGATCACTTGCACCGTAAATGCTTTGGGCTTTGGGTGGTCCTCCTCATTTTTTGAAGAAATATTTCATTTTATGAGAGATAAAATGAAAAATTCTTTCATGGACAAAACCCGTCAACCCTAACACCATTATGATTACTAGCCAAGTCTCAGATGCCCTAGTGTAGGTAAATACTTCTACTACTTGTACGTGTAGACACATGTATTTGTTTAAAAGTAATGAGATTTTTAAGCTTTCAAGACAGAGACCAGCTTCCAACCATTTGGAAATATCTATTTGAAGTTAATTTAGAACTTTCAGCTTCATTTTCATTTGATATGCGCAACCTCTTCTGCTCGGATGATTCTCTTTGAATATAAATAACCAATTTCTGATCAATTTTTTAAAAAGTTATGCCTGCAACAATTAAATTGCCCGTATTTATCATTTTAGAAAAGTTAGTTCTTGTATTTATAGTACATTCTAAAGTTCTAAACTATCAGAAAAGGATCAGTTGATGTACAATGTACGTGTTATTTTATAAAATGTCTAATCAAATTTAACTTACAAAAGTAAAAGTGTTGATAGGTGCAGATGGGTCGAGATAAAATGGATTGAACATGTTAATAATGATAGAGGGATGAGTAGAAGAGACTCAGAATTGTGAATGGATGTAGTGAGGAACGGTGTGTTTCAACAAAACACTGTAATTACCGTTCAGTTAGTCTTTTAAAGTGAGTTAATGGGATTATAACAATAATGCGATAAAAAAAGAAGAGAGGCTAAGGATCATTAATGTTTGGATTAGTTTTATATCGGAAAAGGGTCGAGTTTAATACATTGTTCCACACCAAGTGGGGCCCCAGCTTACAGCTCATTTCCTTTCGGCTCCTCGGCTTGATCTCTCTCAGCAGCTCCGCTCCGTTGGATGATAGGAAATGGTGAGGAGATTCCCTCTCAATAGTTTATGATCTAAAAACAACAAGCGAATAACGATAATCAAGCTGATTTATAGCTGTGCACTCTTGCTGCTTTAATTTCCCCACCAAATTATATTCGACCCCTTGGCTGAAAACCGAACTGGACCTGGCTTACTCGTACCTACTACATTCCATTTGAATTGAATGCGGAGAGAGACGAGGAACGCCTCAATTATGATTACAGATGGATTATAAAAATAGTAATACATAGTACTGAAGAGGATTGAAACACATCAGATTAGCGGGATAGCTGTATTACTGGCCCCATAATACAACTTTATTAAAAGAAGAGAATCGAGCTTTCCTCAAGCGAGTAGGTTAATGGGAAATATGATTTATATGGTCTATTTAATATACTCTTATATTGCAACTAGAAAAGGGCCCGAATTAAATCCGAGCTTTACAATAATGAATAGCCCAAAATCTTGAATTTTTCTATACGTAAATTATAAATATAGCTCCAACTGAAAGGATTTTGAA
Organism: Megalothorax incertus; assembly: GCA_036507255.1. NCBI lineage: Eukaryota > Metazoa > Arthropoda > Collembola > Neelipleona > Neelidae > Megalothorax > Megalothorax incertus. Next base: position 3,651 of record JAAZTK010000639.1, read on the forward strand.
AAGTTTTTCATGGAAGAATCTGACTCCCTAATAGGATTTTCAGACCTTTAGAACTAATCCTAAGGTATAGGTATAGTAATTTTAATCGAAATCATTCGTTTTAATCAACATTTGTCATGATGTAACCAATTGTTGGGTGCTTGTGATGAACTTGATAATTTTTGTCTAATATAGTACATACTATCACTGAATAAACTACGAGTAACTCATACAAATTATATCTACCTATATAATTTTAATAAACTATAGTTTATTAAAAATCTCTCGAAAAACCGGAAATGACCTTGCAATTGTAGAGATCAAGGACTTTTTGGGGTGCCCAGTCCCACCGGCCCTATATCATCGTAAAGCCTTTGTTGAGAAGCATCAAATAGTATTCTAATCGAATTTTTTGAAATATTACATATATTGGTTTCGTCAAAATGACCTGTCAGGTCGGATGTTAATTTATAAATTATAACTTTTGACGCACAAACTGAACCCCTTTTGCCCCTTAGGAGGACCCGGCCTATTAAAGTACATCGCTTTCGAATCCTCACCCAACTTAGTGGCAAAATTTTAAAATCCACAAATAGTATTTATTAGGTATCTCAAATTCTAAACTTACGAAATTGACAAAATTAGTGAGCCTTGACCAGGTAGCTTTGCAAATTGTAAAGAAGTAATATACTAAAAAATAAAAAGCAATAATTGTTCACGGTAAATTATTTGCTGTGTTAAATTTTAACTTTAAAATTAATAATATTATTTTTTGAATTACTATTTATGAATATTCAAATCAAGGTTCGAAATTCGATTCGTCAATTGCCCTCCCTCAAATAGATGTAGGATCTCATTTGCCTGTTCACTTTCCTCGTTAATGGTAAAATAATTGTAAATTGCCGTAATTAGAATAATTCTAAAATTAAAAAAAGTCAGTCGAGTCTGGACATTAAATTCAAATTGAATTCAAATTATTTCAAATTTTGTACGTTTAAAAATTCGTTTTATTCAAATCCAATTTCCCGCACAAACTTCTTACAAAACTCTCGAAGAGACTCAGACCACGCTCATTCGATTCCCGTCCTCCATTCAAGAAAGTACTAAAAAATTCCTCCATTTTTCATCTCCAATCTTCCATTCGTCTCCAATCAATTAAAAACAACCATTGTCACCATGAAGCTCTCAATCATCCTAATTATGACACTTTGTGTCATCCACGGAGGCCAAACCACGACTCAGGATCAGGCCAATGGCACTTCCAGCATTGTGAAACCTGAGGCCAATGTGACTACACCGACCACGCCGGCTCCTGCGACCCCCACGACCCCTGCGACCCCTACAACCCCTACGACCCAAGGCGACACGACCAAGGCACAGGATAATACCCAGGATGTGGAACAAAACAATGCTCGGGCCGAGGGACAAAATGAGGTCGAGAATAAAGTCAATGGGACGGGTGACGCCACCAAGCAAAATGAAGCTCCAACGGTCAAATCGGATGAGGAGCCTGCCCCTGCCAATGACATTACTAATTCTACCGCTTTGAATGTTGAGTGTGACTGTCCTTCAACCTACAGCTGGTAAGCTTTTTAATATAATTGAAAATTTAAATTGTACCTAGTAATTAGTGAAATAATTGCATTGCATTGTTTTTTTTGCTATATCATCATAGGGTGGAGATGCTCTTTATCGTTGTTGGATGTCTCCTGATTGGATTTATTAGCACTCCCGTCCTCGTTTATCTCTACCAACGGTGTGAGCCTTCAAAGAGGAATTAGTAAGTTATTAAGTTTAAGAAATATCTATGCAAAAAAGTAAAAAAAAAATCAATTAAACTAATTATTTTTTCTTTTGAATTTTTTAATTTTTAGGGCGGCCTAGGAGAGGAACTTCACGTCGAGTCCATCAGCATCATACCTACATTAAATTGACTACAATTACTTCTTTTCTACTTTTTCAAGGCAAGTCGGCTACGATGCATAATATTTAAATAATTTATAAGCTTCTTTTGAATATCTATTTTTTTGCCTAAATTATCATTTAGGACTTTTTTTTTGCTACGATAATATGTATTTCTTTTACTTGTACAACTTACAAGCTTAATTTACAATTATTTACAATGCATTACTTGTATTGAGTATTGACACATTTACATTTTTTACAATTAATTTCCTACATACTTTTAACATGTTTCTATTTTCATCTTCTTTTACATGTTTTATTTACCTACCCTCTTTTAAAAATCAGCATTCTTAATTTATTATTACCTATTAATTTCAAAGTATAATTCTAAAACGTTCTAATTCTAAAGTTCTACTTTAACTGTTAAAATGTTACTACATACCCAAGTTCAGTGTATTTATATTTGACTTTGCCTTATAGTTATTAATTATTATTTACTTTATTTACTTAATTTAATTATTTGTTATAAAAATGAGCTGATGGACTAATAAAATTATAAACTGACTTTTTTCAAATTACACTCACTACATCACTTGTATGTCCATTGTCTTTCTATTTAAAAATTCACATCGATTTAAGTATAGGTAGACATAATAGGTAGTAGGTCTTTAATAATTTAAACAGCATAGTTAATTAGGCCATTTATCAACGGAGGTTATTAGCTATTGATAGTCTCAATTTTAATTAGGTAGTATTAGAAAATTGTCATAACAAGATAGACAGACCTAGATTAAAAATTTAAAATAGTCTCAACGTTATTTACACTTTACAGTCTGAATTCGAACTTTGAAGCCAATTTCTTAATTTAGATAATGTCAGATTGCAAGGGTGTGTATAAACAAGAGCAATGGACAAGTTATTTCTGCCAGCAATCAGTGTCAATCCATCTGAGTCATGGGGGACTTCTCTTGGCACCAATTACGAGCCATTTTCATTCTGGAAAAAGCCAAAAACCCCTTTAAATCTTCCTGCTTACCTTCGGACAGTGACACCTCCTCCTCGGATAATGTACAAGGGAGGTTCAGAGTCAATTTTAAATGAAAAAATTAACAACTTCAAGAAGAAAGAATTTCCACCTCGTCCCAGATCCACAACCTCTCACAAGAATGCAATCATTGGCAATGGCTTCGGTGACACTAACATAGTACAAGGATCAAAGGAGAAGGTGTCTTGTAGAACAGTGCCAACTCATCGTGTCATCCGATCAAAATCATGTCAAAGACCAAAAGGGGAGGTCAACACTGAGCAGTTGAAGAGGTCCAGATCATCCCGAAAGAAGGAGGAGGAATGCCTTTTAGCTGCAAAACGAGAGAATGATGATATGCCAGGTGCTAATCGAGCTTCACTATTGAGGATCCTTCTCATCAGAGAAAAGGAAAAATTGGCTGCTCAAAAGGTGAACTCAAAGGAGACGAGAAAATGTGAACGATTAAAGAAGCCATTCGAAGAGAGCTCAAACAAGTCCCTTACCACCAGAGAAGATCAACTTCAATCGGATAAATATCGGTAAAAGTTAATTCTCATCTTGAAAGCGTTTAAAAATTCCAAGTTTAATTAATTGGTTTATTAATTAATGTTTCTAGGAAGAAACTGGAAAGACAAGCAAAGCTCTTGGTCAAATCCTGGATAAAAGAAATTCATTCCCCAAAGCCAGCCACAAGAGTATGTCTAACCTCAAGGGCTCCAAAATCGGCAAGAGATATTCGGAGATCTTTAATTGAGGAGATTATGGCTGGTATTAACAAAAGCAAATTGAATAAGAATAACCGTGTGGTCAGCAGATAATTGCGCAATAAAATTAAACTAACTTTGAACCCCGAATATGAAAAATTGCATTAAAATACATCAAGGCATTTAAAAAACACTTAATTCTATCCTCAAATATCTATTGAGGCCTAGGCAAAGGTCTTTTAGGCCTTTTAGGTCCCATAATTCCATTTATAATACAAAATATCTACATATCACATATGATTATGTACCCTACAATTATAATCGTAATGAAATTGAATATTACTTATATTGTCGGTTAAGACTAATTAATTAGAGTTGATTTTAATTATCTAAATCTCATTATCTATTAAAAGGGCTTTTTTCATATATAATATAAAAAGAAACTTAAAAACGCCATCCCTAAGATTGGGTTAATCAATTGTGATTAAAGCAAAATTCATAAAAATAATGTATACTCGTGAAAGTTTCATGAATCATGTATTGATCCTGAGGAAATGTGAAGATAAGTTGAATTTGATTAAAAGCATTGCATACCTTACCTACTAGTAATCCTGCAACAGACTCTAATATACCTTCTACGATAAGATTTATACCATTTTAGTTAAAAGCATAGCTTAGGAATCTCAAATAATATAAAAGCTGAAAGTAATTACAATTAGTAAGAGAATTTGATAGAGGCACGTAATGTGGGCAGGATTGGCTAATAGGTCAATTAATTTCCCGTGTTTTCCAGATCTACACACAATATGTAAGTACTCTACTATAGTGAATCGTATATCATTGATCCATTATATCATATAATGATATATCGTATTATAATTATATGTATTTATATCTAATTTGACTATTATATAGGCAGTAGGACGGTAGGCACTCATTGATCCATTACAATTATTAATTTTATATCATAAGTTCTGAACTACTTTTGTAGTTCAGAACTTCATATATCGTACATATTTGATACATACTTTATGCATCTAATCCTAATTTCCTAAATATCTTGTGATCTTCACTAGTATAATATAATTTATTTGTGGACAATAGGTATATCTACCGTGCATTCAACATCATTTGCAATATTACTCCATGTCGAGTTGAGAGTCACTCAATTGCAAATTGAATTGCGCGATAACATATGTATTTCCCTATTGGTAAAGTCACAAGACTCAAATTACTTCTTACATTATACATACTACAATACAATACAGTAGGATCAGAACTGGTAAGGAAAAGAAAGGGAATTATGAAGAGAGAGCGCAGGAGAAAAACCGATTTCTAGATTAGCTAGGAATAGGCAGCAGGTAGTATAATATGGGATGAAAGAGGCATAATCGAATCATTTATTGTTTCGGAGGTAGTTATACAATTAAGGTGCAACGCTAGGGGCAATGTCTATTTGTTAATATCAATAGTTTCTTTCCGTGTCTGAAAAGTTTTACGAGGAAATTCATCAGAGTAATTTTGGGTTTTTCCTCGTTCAAATGTCATCATCCGAAGAGGAGGATCCTTCATATGATAAGATAGAAAACAGGGGTATTTTTCTTCCACAATTAATTCCTCCAACACCCCCACCACTTGATCGCTCAACATTTGAAGCCCTTGAGCCGGAAGAGGCCGAAGTATCCCTTTCCCCAATAAACTCCAGAGCTTCAAATACTAGTTCAGGGCACTCCCCCAAGCCAAACAAACCTCGTCTCTCATTTGACGAATCCTCGTTCGCCCAAAACAAGTCAGGCCCGAGGAGACAAAGTGAGTTTCAATCCTCTTCCGGGTCATATTCCTCAACAATTGTCCGCTCCGAGAACTTGCATTGAAGTGAGGTCAGCTTCGAGTACCTCTGAGATACACCAAAGGCCCTCCTCGAATCTTGGAGCAAGCTTTGGAGAGGAGAATAGCTTATCCTGTTCAGCCACAAACTCGCATCCTTCTCTACAAGAAGACAAATGCTCTGAGATCATGCGGCTTGACAGTAATTTAAAGCTTTATTACTTAATTATTTAATTTTAAGCTTTTCCTACAATTACTAATAACCCTTCAAATACAGATGTTGAAGCGGAAGCGACGGAAAAGGAAGGAGACCAAATTCAAAATACGCCCAATAACTTTCAGAGAGTATTCTCAGTATTCCGGGTAGATTTGTAATGATTTATGGATTATATTCTATCAAAATAATCGACATTAAATTAGGTGGTGAAACAATGGGCGAATAATAAGACCGTTCCAAGAGAACCAGAGCGTCCAGACTCGTTTCTGGAAAAGTTTGTACCCGCCTGGAATGCTGGGGAAAGTGAGATGGGTGGAAGCCATAAATCCTCAAAAGCAGAACTAGCGTCTTGGGAGAAGCGAAAGCGATCTCTTGACATCTGGCTCTTTATAGACACCTCAAAGCCTTTCCATTATAAGGTAATAGTATCAAGTTCAAACGCTGAATGAATTAAGTAGATTATATCTGAATTATTTCCAGTGGCTCGCAATTGTGACCCTTGCAATTCTATACAACCTTATTTTTGTGGTGGGAAGATCCACATTTTGGGAGTTGCAAAATTCTCTCCCTGTAACATGGTATTTTCTCGACTATGGTGCAGACTTTATTTACATTGTGGACAGCATAATCCATTCTCATCAAGGTTCTGTATTGCTTTCTTTCAGACTATCTATAAATATTGTCTACTAGTATTGTTTGCTTTATGCTTATTAGGTTATCTCGAAGAGGGTCTGATGGTAAAGGATTTGAATAAGCTCCGATCGAATTATTTCGATTCTCCATCCTTCAAATTAGACATCATATCCCTCCTCACCAACCGACTTTGCCTACTTTCTCTTCCCATCCAAATGCACAACTCTCCCGTGCCCGGCCATTCTCCGCCTCAATCGACTTTTCAGATTTCCCCGAATGTCTGAATTCTTTCGAAAGACCGAATCACGAACAAGCTATCCAAATGCGTTCCGAATCGGTCGTGTCATCCTATATATCCTCATCATTATCCATTGGAATGCTTGTCTCTACTTTTCCATAAGCTTTGCAATTGGATTCGGTTCGGATGGATGGGTATATAAGAATCTTACGGTGGGGAGGAGTGCAACCCTTGCTCATCAATACATATACAGGTTTGCTTCTACCTTATCCGTAGTACTAATATAAGTAGTACTACGATAATGTATGGCAAAATTATTGATTTATATTAGCATTCTTATTCATATCTAAAATTTTAAGCTTTTTTTTTAAATTTTAGCTTTTACTGGTCCACTTTAACACTGACTACAATTGGAGAAACTCCACCCCCTGAGAAAGATGCTGAATATTTATTTGTGGTGGCAGATTTCCTTGTCGGCGTTCTCATTTTCGCCACAATCGGTAACTCTTATTCTACTAGAAATATATTCTGGATGAAATCACATGCTAATTATACTACCTTATTTCCCAGTCGGAAACATTGGAAGTATGATTACACATATGAATGCAGCTAGAGCGGATTTCCAGGAAAAGATGGACTCGATCAAACAATATATGGAGTTTAGAAAAGTATCGAAGGATTTGGAAAAACGAGTCATCAAATGGTTTGACTATCTATGGACTAATAAGCAGTCATTGGATGAAAATAAGGTTGATTGATCAGTATTTAGAAATTATTTTTCAAAAAATAATTGATTTTTACAGGTCTTGTCAGCTTTACCAGATAAATTGAAAGCTGAGATTGCAATCCATGTCCATTTAGATACATTGAAACAAGTCAGAATTTTTCAGGATTGCGAACCAGGGCTTTTAGCTGAGCTTGTACTTAAATTACAACTTCAGGTGGGCAATGGCATCTACAGAATATTTACGGATATGATTAAATACTTGTTTTAAATTACAGATTTTTAGTCCGGGCGATTACATTTGCAGAAAGGGAGATGTCGGAAGGGAAATGTACATTGTGAAAAAGGGAAGAGTAAGCGTCGTAGGAGATGATGGAAAAACAATATTTGCAACCCTGGGCTCTGGATGTGTATTTGGCGAGGTACCTTTATTTTTCATATATGTATCATAATTATCGTAGAATATTTATATTACAAGCAATAAAATCTGAGTAGGTTAGCATTTTGAACATTGCTGGAAATAAGACGGGGAATCGACGAACCGCAAATGTTCGGAGTATCGGCTATTCGGATCTTTTTTGCTTGTCCAAATTTGATCTCTGGGACGCACTTCAGGTACCCATGTAAAAATTTTCCTTTAGAATATGGATATTTAAAAAATTGTATGCGCTTTATATTATAATATTAGATATAATATTAGTAGTATTGCAAATACAATATATGTATTACTATTACATCAATGTACATTTATGTTGCATACAGATATTTCATATAGGGATTAATGTGATACTGATATGATGCGGATATAATCAATAAAAAAACATCAATTTAGTTCACCTGTCATATATTTTTTTCTGTTTGTTCAGGAGTATCCTGAAGCCCGAGAAAATCTCCTGGAAAGGGGAAAGCAGCTTCTTATCAAGGATGGACTGATTGATGAAGCTGCTCTCGAGTCTGAGGAAAAGACGCGAATGTCAATTAATGAAAAAGTAGAGAAATTGGGTAAGAGATATCATTTTTATATCGACCAAATGCTATTTGATACCANTGTCAATTAATGAAAAAGTAGAGAAATTGGGTAAGAGATATCATTTTTATATCGACCAAATGCTATTTGATACCACTGTTGTTTTTATTCAGAATCCAATGTTGAGAATCTTCAGACAAGGCTTGCAAGGCTTTTGGGAGGTAAGTTTAATTTTATATTTGCAGAGAATTTCTATTGGAACTCTTTGCCGACCGCAAAGAGCATACTCGAATCTTACTCGAATCTTTTCTCCAAAGAGTATGCCGCATCTTCTTTAAAATTAAAACAACGCATTAATAAAGTGAGTACTACATATAGGCTTATAGCCAATATGAAATTATGAATTATAATACAATAATTGTGATATACAATATACATATTAAAAATTATTTCCTCTTTTCTCCAAACAGTTGGAAAAGGAACGATCAGATTTTTCAACTCAAACGGGAGCATCTATAGATAATGATAATCAAATTCAAAGAGTTTTTGCCAAATTTATGCGATCTCCATCCGACCCAACAACCAAATCCAGCTAATCCTAAAAAGTTAATTTAATAATAAAATTATCAATTCTGCAATGCATTTTGTGGCAAACAAATTATTTATTTCTACCAGTTTATTAATTCATATCTGTAAATGAATCTTATAAAACTTTTATGTTTTTTTATTTTTAAGGAAAGTAAGCGAATTTTGATAATTATTATCGATACGAATGTAAATTAATAATAAGTAGTAGTAAACAAAATTATCAGAAATTACTTTAATAAATTAGGTAGACAAATTAGTGGCTTCAATGCCAATTTCCTGGTTTATTAGTGCATGGAACGCTAGAATCTAGCTACAATAGCTACTAGATATCTATCTGATATTAATTATCAGTAAAAATGTATGTAATTTATGTAATGTTATTTTATACATTACTCTGTAAGAAATATCTGTAATTGTATCTGAAACTGAGGGTCAATCATCAAAGATCATGTTAATTATGGAGTATTTTGATAAATTGCATTTCTGCACAAAAATCTTCCACAGCCGTCCTCACAGCATTTTTTAGCGCCAGGACAATCAGTATCGATCTTAATAAAGAAATAATTAAAGAAATAATTAAAATAATGTATGTTTGAAATCTTAAGTTTTTATGTTATGTTGCCTATATTCTTTTAGTAGTATGCACATATGTATATCCTCATATACTACTACGTAACAATAATATTTTATATTTTTATTACAATACCTTGCAATTTGATTGCGTTCGAGTTGAGCAAGAGTTGCTTCCGGGTTTAGGCGTTACCTTACATGTAGTACATTTTTAAAATATTATAATTTTCGAAAACATGATCAAACTTTAATTAAAAATTTATAAAATATATTAAAACTTTTTAAATATTAAAGCTTGCTGGCAATTTTTTTTTTGAAAAGTTACCTTTGTTGGACAAACTCCGGGTCTAACTCCAGTTGGAGCTAATTAGAAATATAATATTACACTAATATCATATTATATTTTGAAAATTCTTGATTAAAATACTTCTGGCAGTAGTAGACGCCTTTGCTCTGGAACAATCAATTTGGCTACATTTATCTTTCCCATCAGCGCTGCAAGTACAAGTATTACAGTCCTTCTTGTAGGTAGCTCCAAGTTTGCAGGGATCTATCAATATCAACAGTGTATTGTATAAGTATTTGATCAATTAATATTCAACTACTTTTTATTTTTATGGATATTACTTGGTCGTGTCTCAGTTTTCGGGGCAGCTGCCAAAGACACTGCTACCAGACAAGAAATCAACAACAGGATCCTTCCCCACATTTCCGGATTTATACGATATTTGTAAAAGACTAAAATTAATATTAAATAAAGTATTCAACTATTCTTGTTGAAGAGTAAGCGACAAATGCTAATTCCCAACAGAGATCTGGATTTTAAATACTGAGGGATAGTAGTGAAGCTACTACCTAATATCCGTAGTCTCGTGTGCATATTAAATTTAATTGGACCTGAAAGTACAATATCTACTTTACTACACTTTGTAGTACCTGATGAAGAAAATAACTCCCAAGTTGGAATTGGTCAAATACATAATAGGACAAACCACTACCTACGTAGTGTTCTTTTTTGGGGGATTTTTGCATTTGCGTGGGTTGAATATATGTATACATACATATGTAATACATATGTATTGTATGTATTGTATGTATGTATGTAGGTAATACCTACTAGGTATCATGCATTAATCCGAGAAGATGTAGCTTAATTAATTTACGAGTATATGTAACTTTTCAATCTCCTCATTCATTAATGCTCATAAATTCATGAAATCGTGGTTTGTATGTCAATAAATTCTTTAAAAAAAGTTGATATCCGGTTGAACTGGCACAGGTTGGACAAAAGGTGTCCAAAAAAATTCGAACAATTAAGTATATACTATCCGATGCTTCTCGACAGGGACTTAACGATGATGTAAACTGTAAGGTGTCACTCCAAGTCCATTCCCCTGACGGAGTAATTTAAAAGATTCCAGGGAATTTTTAATAACTCCCTCAATATTTGAGCTATGTATTTGTAATTTGCATAGGATAACATTCGAAAGCTATTGGCGTGGTCTATAAGAGGGTGTAGATTCTGATTGTCACCCTGAAAAGTCCACTCCCTTGAGCCCTAGGGGTTATTTAAAAGTTTCGGGGTATTTTAAATAACTGATCGACTGTGGAATTCAAACAAGTGCGTAGCGTTCGGGCCTTAAATCTAGTTGTTGATATATATAATTTATAACTACTATATATAACTACTACTTGATTTAAGGTAATAGACTATAGTAAAAAATAATATTGCACATTATTTACCAAGAAATGCTTCAAACTTAAGTCTTATCTGTAAAAGAATGATTTTTTAAAAAAAACCTCTTAGGATTGGATATTTTTATTGGATCTATGCATAATTAATTGTAGTATACAGATACTTATCTAAATCTATACCATAATAAATAAAATGCATTTTTCATGAATCCATCTCTTCTACAATAGTAGGGAGTAGTAATAATAGAAATTCTTTTTTTAAACATCCTGCATGCGTCACTCTTACTTGGGAATTGAGATTAATCAGTTTGTCCTCTATGACATGAATACATAATTGAGTTTAAACTTTTAAGAGAATATCACGATCTTCTAACATTCAGGTGATTCAATGCCAAATTTTGTTTCCCTTTTATAGTGCTTACTCTAGATAACAATGAAAAATGATTTTCAAATCAAATAAAAAGAATGAAGGAAAATGTTATATATTGTACTACTTATACATATTTCAATTTGATGGATCAAGTTTACAACCCTTTTAATTCTAATTTAATATAATTTTGAGGTTTACGGAAAAATTTCTCGAGATCATTATCAGTCCCATTGTAAAATTAAATGTATCGTACTGTATAACTAGTTTATACTAAGGAGGATTTGAGTATATTTAAAGGTATACATACTCTCCATATCTAGTCATTAATACATTATATTAAGATATTAAATTCAACCTTCACATTAGAATTAGGATAATCTCAACTTGAAGCTCATTAAAGATAATTTCAAACATTTTCCACGTCTTATTTAGCTTTATAAAGCTCGAGGGTTGGAAAACGTTTTTTAACACATTTCATTTACCTATATAGAATATCAGCAGTAATCGCAATATTACGGCATTACTATAATGGTCTACAAAGTACGGATTAATATTATGAACTAATCCTAAAGATGAATGGATTTTATTCATTAAATAAATAATAATACATTATAATACTTACATATTAATATAATATTTAAGTTATAGGTTATAACTAATCATAAATTACGTAATTTTTATCAATGAATGAATTGTTCATTTAACATACTAAAAAATAGTACTAACCTTAAACTTGTAATCCTTATATAGATGTAAGATTGATTTTTATATTTATTGAATATCAACAAAATTCCAAGAATTAACCATATTGCCCAAGGGTTGGAGTGACCTTCACACTTGTGACACTTAAAATTTAAATTCACTTCAGGATGTATTTCTCCCTACCTAATGTATTGTATATTATATGAAATCTCTGTTTATCGTACCTCAAGATAAGGAACTTCTATTACAAAGTAGTTTCAGCTTTAAAAGTTTAAATACTAATATGATACAATAATCAAAGTATTTTATAATTTCAATATTTTGATAAAAGAAATTTTAATGTTTTATCTGTATATCGTATTGTATACTAAAATTGTGTGTAAATAATGTTGAAATTTAAAAATGTTGAGTATTGTTTAAGATTTTAAGTAAATTGCTTCTCGTTATAGTAGGGTACCTATTGGACATAATAATGGCATAACTAAAATAATGGCAATTTATTTGATTTGTTTTCTTTAATAATTTTTTTATTTTGTATATATTTTGCATAAAAGTCGGTAAAATACGGCACATGGATGAAAACGGTTTTATTGGGCATTGTTTCGGGGTGAAACTTATAAATAGGGGAGAAAAAGGCTGGAAATCATTAAAAGTGATTTAAAAAGCTCTTTTGTCTTTGAGGAGAGTTGAAGACAGAAGAATGAAGGGAATTTGTCTCCTTTTGGGTCTGTTTTTTCTCATTCCCAACCTTTTTCAAGGTTCCGAGGCAAACACGGTTGCGAGGCATGTTAAGCCCGCCCTTCCACACAAGCGAGGTACGCTAATTGTTCACAAATCCTTAATTGCTCTAATTAAATTCTCATTTCACAGTAATGTGTACTCACGACAGCATCTTAATATATATGGACTGTAGAATATGTGTTTGCCCAAAGCCAAATAGGCCAGCAAAATGTTTCAGAAAATCGTGTGACCTAAGAAGTAACGGTTAATACAATAATAAACTTGAGCAATTAACATTTTCCTCCAGGCTAATTAAAGAAATTTAATAAAAGTTGTCCATCTAAATTTCTTCCAGCTAAAGATGGTGGTCAATGTCCTTCAGCTACACTCAAAATTGATGACTCCAAATTATGTTCAGCATCTCAATCCGGTTGCAAAGTAATTGAATATGCCTAATGTACTTCAAAAAATTGGACTACAATAATAAGTATGATTGTAATTAGTCAGACAACGAGTGCCCCGGAAATCAAATGTGCTGCTTTGATTTTTGCCGTTCAGCCCAATGCATGGATCCTGTTCCTCTTGATGGGAATCAGCAGGCTCATGGGGGAAGAGGATATCCTAATCTCTTAGCTATCTCTTAATAATTTTTTTTAAATTTTAGCTATCTAACAAAAAAATATTGCAATTTAAAAAATAAAAAAACTAAATATCATTTAGGCATATGGATTGATTTTAATTTTCATCAATCCACCTTGCGGATCTGGAATCCGAATGCTTATCGAAGTTTTAAACTGGATCTGATTGTTCAAAATTGTCATACTAATCTTAATATTTTTCATCAATGATATTTTTATTTTAATCTAATTAACGATATATAGGATTAGGATATTCTCTCTCACACGATCAGTATTAATGCATTCTAATTAAATTACGGATACTATTTAGATTTAATTCTCTATAAATATAAATTGTGCGTAATAGAATTCAATTTTTGAAAAAAAATATAAATATTTTCAACTTTCCCCTATTCTTTTCTAGTCATGAAGAATTTTAACGATCGAGTTTATAATTATCTATCAATTTAATAATGAGCTAAGCAAACCAGTGTTTTTTTTGAGTTTTTCTTTTGATTAAATTTCTTTTTATTACCTAATGAAGATCGTAGAAATGACAAGAACAGGATTTTTTAATAAATACACTCTTTTTCTAACAATTATGATTAATTGGGTAGTGATCCCTGGATTATCACAACCGAGTAATATTGAAGGTAAAGAAATTCTAATACTTACATTTTTTTTTATAACTATTTAGGTTCTAACTAATATACTTTAAAAATAAACAGTCAGAAATAATTTTGTACGTGTTCGAGCTTGTCCATATTCTCCTTCCGGTTCCCTTCAGTTGACCAAGGTGCCTTCAAGTTGTCCAATAGGAGAGGAGCTTGTTGGTGAATGTATTACCGATGAAGATTGTTTCTTGAAGAGAATAGGGAACGTTTGCTGCTATGATCGATGCACTGGCTTAACTAAATGTAATAAATTTCCTTAAAAGGTATATTATTCAAATCTATTGTATAGCCTACAATTATAAAATATACATTTCAAATATTTGTGTAAGCTATAATAATATAATGTTATCAGTATGTATCGTACTATGTACATACTTATACGGATACTATTGTACAATAAAATAAGCAGCTTATGTATTAGTACAGATAATTCCAATGCAACGCTAGAAATTCTGAAGATATAAAAAATTATCAATAAAAGTAATGATTAATACGAGATAGAATATAAGATTTTGTAGTACCTATAGTAGAAAGCTTATTAGGGTTTTTGCTCCACATGCTCCCCCTCGTCCCTCACTTTCGCTTAATCCCCAAAAGGGTTAATCCCTCAAGGTCGTCCCTCACTAATCCCTTTACACATACCCTTATGGTGTATATAAACCCATATGGAGCATAATATACACATACCCTTATGACAAGTTAAAGCATATGGCGTGTACCCTAATCCCTTTACCCACACCCTTATGGCGTATATAAACCCATATGGAGCATAATATACACGTACCCTTATGACTAGTTAAAGCATATGGCGTATACCCTAATTCCTTTACACGTACCCTTATGA
>JAAZTK010000640.1:0-18635 GCA_036507255.1 Megalothorax incertus
GAATTCAAATGGATTAACGGGGATGAAGTTGTATTTTCAAACTTTTTGACTGAACCTTCTCAAAGTACAGGTAGAATGCCTACCTACATCTCGGTCATGAATGGAATTTGGATTCAGAACCCTAATTTATTTTCGGTAGGTCAAAAATTTTAATTCAGATTAAATTTGCTAATGAATTGATTTTAATTTGTAAAAAGAGAGGATTCGGGGCACTTTGCGAACGAGTCGAACCACGGCCTATTACTGAAAATTGGACAGATGATACGCCAACTGCAACAGAAACCGATGAACCGACGACCATTTCAGAAACCGATGAACCAGCAACAGAAGAGCCAACAACACCGGAAGCTGTAGATCCTTGCATCACAAAGCTTCTTGATTTGGCAGATCAGATTCACAATCATTTTCAATCAAGGAGTGATGACGATAAAGCATTGAAAGAGTTATTCAGATTGATGGAGAAGATCCTTTCGGAATGCGATTCTGAGCCAACAACAGAACCTCCTACAACAATCGAGCCAGAACCAACTGATGAACCAACAACAATTGAACCCACCGAAGAGCCAACAACAATCGCGCCCACTGAAGAGCCAACAACAATCCAACCCACTGAGGAACCAACAACAGTCGATCCAACAACAATTGCACCCACTGAAGAGCCAACAACTGTCGAACCAACAACAATCCAACCAACTGAAGCACCTACGACAGCTGCTCCATCTACAACAACGCCCGATTCAAGCTCTTCGGAATCGAAAGAATCTAACGAGACTGTTGAGAGCCCTGAGTCTGAGTCCAAAGAGTCCGAATCAAAGGAAACGAATGAATCTGATTCCAAATCAAAGGAATCAAACTCAAAGTCCAAAGAATCCAGCTCAAAATCCAAAGAATCTAGTTCCAAATCAAAGGAGTCCAATTCCAAGTCCAAAGAGTCAAACTCTAAATCTAAAGAGTCGAATTCAAAAGAATCAAATTCGAAATCGAAAGAGTCCAAATCAAAAGAGTCCAAATCGAAGGAATCAAAAGAATCTAAATCCAAAGAATCAAAGGAGAACTCTGGAAATGGTAAACCACCAAAATCAAATAAACCACCGAGAAATATTTGGGGCATATTTCCAAACTTAGGGAAATAAATTTATTTCAACATCAAATAATTTTAATCAGGAAAAATCGAATTGAACAACCTTTTATTAATTATTTAAAAAAATAATAAAATTGCGACAATAATTATTAATTAAATATAATACGATATATTTGTACTCGTATATTATCTGTACCTACTCATGAGACTCCTAATACTAAATAATTTGATATAAAATACATATTGTACGATATCATAGGTACTACTAATCCTAAGTAGTACTTTTATTTACTATCAATAAATCACATAAAATTTCAATTAATGAACCTGAAAAAAACAGATTGAAGTGACAGATTTCATCAAATAATTCCTGAAGAGGTTAAAAAGCTATTTTTTATAAGCCTTGATAAATTGTAATATCTGTACAAGTATTTTTAATTAACCTAAAGTGCCATTGCATTAGGATTCTGTCTTTAATTTTTATACATATATATAGTTTATGATTTATACCCCCAAATAAAAAAATGATAAATTGATTAACAATGTAAAATTATTCATTTAATAGACAGGTCCAAATGACGTAAATTCCATTTACTAGATATTAGTCTATTTTCATCTTAAATTCCATATTTAATACTTCACAATGGATTTAATTCCACTCGAGATTAACGCTTTTGAAAATCTATAAATTGGCTCGCATAAATCCTAAATGAGTATTGATGATTAATTAAAGTTAACGTGTTACACCTACCTACCCATTAACCAACACTATAGACTCACAACGCTCAATAATTCAGAAAAATGGTTTCCAAATTTGAGTTTTTAGTCGTTCTCTCGATCATCGGAGGTGCCTTCGCTGGAGTCCCTGGTTTGTTTCAAGCTTAAATCTTGAGAATTTCAATTACACGTAAAATTATAGATGACTTTTGCGATGGAATTCCTTGGAATGCTAATTATAAACATCCTGATGACTGCAGCAAATATGTCCAATGTTCAGACTTCGGATTCCCATATGTAATTAAAGGCGTCATATCTAAACATTTTGGAATTATTTCTAAATAGATATATAAATGCGTTTTTAGGAAATGAACTGTCCAAGGAGTTTGAACTTTGACCCAAGTCCAAGGCCATATGGTCATTGCGAGTGGAATTATATCTACCAGTGCACCGATCCTGTAAGTTTTCTGCTTAAACATCCTTAAATGATTTCCAAATATTTATTTTCAAATATTTTTTTCGCAGGCTACCACAGAAGGTATTAAAAGTCAAAGGTCAATGAGTTATAAATTCTGATGAATTTTTTTAGCTCCCACAGAACCTCCAACTCCAGCGCCAACCACGGCTCCACCCACTGATGCCCCAACAACAATTCAGCCCACTGATGCTCCTACAACCGTCCAGCCCACTGATGCGCCAACAACAATTCAGCCCACTGACGCGCCAACAACGGCCCAACCAACTGATGCGCCAACAACAATTCAGCCCACTGACGCGCCAACAACGGTCCAACCTACTGATGCTTCTACAACTATTCAGCCCACTGATGCCCCAACAACAGTCCGACCCACTGATGCCCCAACAACAGCCCAGCCAACTGAGGCACCAACGACAGCTGCGCCAACAACAACAGCGCCTGATTCTAGCTCTTCGGAATCAAAAGAATCTAACGAGACGGACGAGATTCCAGAATCCGAGTCCAAAGAGTCCGATTCGAACGAGACGAATGAATCCGATTCCAAATCAAAGGAATCAGACTCAAAGTCCAAAGAATCCAGCTCAAAATCTAAAGAATCAAATTCGAAGGAATCAAGCTCAAAATCAAAAGAATCCAATTCGAAATCAAAAGAGTCCAAGTCTAAAGAATCAAAGGAATCCAAGTCGAAGGAATCAAAAGAGTCAGGCTCAGGAAATGGAAATATAAATGGAAATGGCAGTGGAAATAAACCACAGAGAAAGAGCATTTTTTCAAATATAAGGAAATAGATTTACAGATTATCAGTATATCCACGTCAAATATTATTATTAAATTTCATATTTAAAATCAAATAAAAATTCCTCATTTTGCAATCATAAAAAATATTACAAAATACTTAATACGTACACGGATATAAAAATCGATTTCCTTTGCATAGAGTTTAAGGATAAGGCTAAGGAACGGTGTGAAAGAATCAGAATTTATGAAAAAAAGAAAAGTTAAATTTGAGCTAGCTAGCTACCTATAAATTATTTGAGATAAATCTATAAAATTTTATTTTAAATCATCTAAAACTATAAAGCCATTTATGAACACTTTATTTTTAAATAAGATATAGATCGCATATTGTTCACGAGCTGAATATGTCAATTCCATTGACATACCGTGGCACCCTGACCATCTGCTCATAAGCAATTGAAACTTTTTTCAAATGACATATGATACATGTCAATATTTTATTCGAGAGTGAGGATCTTTGACACAACGTACTTAACATTTCAAAATAATTATCACAACGAAATTAAATAAAAAGTTAATTTATTAAAGTCGTTTATTTACAAATAATATTCTAAAATTATGACAAAATATGTACTAGTATTTTATTTATTCAATTTTAATCTCTCGCGAGTTCGTTGATGGTTCGAGGTCAACATTAGTAACCCTTGGGAGGTTATATTCCCCCGAAAGGCTTCGACTGAAATGCCCATAGCTTTTAAGGCTTCCATCTTCCACTAGGGATTTCTGACTGGATTTCGTACTATAGCCCCTGTTCCGGTTCTTGGCCAGCTTTTTCCAAAGAAAGTAGCCACCTCCA
This sequence comes from Megalothorax incertus, assembly GCA_036507255.1. Lineage (NCBI taxonomy): Eukaryota > Metazoa > Arthropoda > Collembola > Neelipleona > Neelidae > Megalothorax > Megalothorax incertus. The sequence continues at coordinate 3,871 of JAAZTK010000640.1, forward strand.
AGAAGGAGGATGATCAAAATGATTGACGAGATAACCAGGAGTGCAATCAATAACCCTTTATTATCATTATCTTCCTTTGGAGGAATTGGCGTGGGTTTTGGCGTCGGTTTAGTGGTTACTTCTTGCTTAATCCCATAGATTGCAAGTTTATCTACGATGGCTATGCTCTTATCAGCGTCATTTCTCAATAGGGTGAATGTGATCTGAAATAATTTAAGATTATAAAATATTTTTAAAATTATTTAAAAAATTAAGAAATCATTGCATACAAAGTTCGATACGCCATCTGGAAGAGCAGTTTCGTTAAATTCGTCCCATGTTTCAAGAACGCTTCGACGACTTCGACCGCCACCTGTTGAGGGTTGGAAAGAATCTCCACGCTTGAAGACATTCCCTCCGAATTGGGTTAATTTCTTCGCAGAATCGTCCGTAAATTTAATGGTACAAGAAGAAGACGGGGAACAAGGAAGCCAGAAACCTGAAGACCCGACAATATCCGGAATATCAACTCCTGGGCATCTATCAAGGACTTCAGCGAAGGATTCAAAAAAATCGCAATCGACCACCCAAAATTCTGGGTCAAGGGTCGTGTCAAGTTCTGCCAATTGTTCTTCCGACTCATCAGGAGGTGCCACTGAGGTGGCAGCTGTAGTGTTTTCAGTGGTAGCCTCAGTATCTGTAGTATTATGTTCGGTAGTAGCCTCTGTCGAAATTGAAGATGATTCGAAGGGCGTTGTCATCGTTGATGCGTTAGTTGATGAATCAGTTGACCCGGAAGAAGAATCAGTTGAAACCGAAATTGTGGATCCATCTGTAAAATCCGTAAAATCACTTCCGGTAGAATCATCTGTCGTTCCCCAATCCGTGGTAGCTTCATCTGTCCAATCAGAACTTGTAAAATCCGTCAAGTCTGTTAAATCTGTAATGTCCGTAGTAGATGAATTTGATTCCTTTAGGAGGACCGATAATATTAAAACAAGCACAATTTTAAAAGTCATAATTGAATTTTTTAAAGTACGATATATATAAAGTGCAAAATAAGAATATCTTGCAAAACTTGATGAACCAATTTAGTTTAGCAAGAAATGAGATCAAATGGAATCCTTTTAATCATCTTTGCGCTGACCCATAGGGTTTCAATTAGTAATTGAGCAAATATGCCAATTTATCATTTCCCCAAATCCCTTTGTGGCTTATCATCTTTATTTTTTTCCCTCAACGTTTCAAACAAACGAAACCGATCCCCAAATGTACCTACCTATTGATATTTTTCCCAATTCCTTATCGAATCGATTTTGTTTGTCATAATTTCATAAAGATCGAGTCACAGGATTAATTTTATCATAAATTTTTGACGCCAGAGAATTTCAATATCCACCAATTTGAGATTATTTAGGATGCCGGGTGCCAATATTGCATTTATTTCATAACCTTCAGCTTTTAATTAGCAAACTATGCTAAGACATGTTATTTAAAATTATTGATAGTAGGGAAATGCACTAGAAATTATTTTTTTAAAGTTTTTGCTGATTCCACCCTTGAAGATATAATATCTAATACAAACTATCTACTTTGTATAAGAAATCCTGCCTACTAGCTTAAAATTACAAATAGGTATATATGTACCTAGAATTCACACTTTATTTAAAGCACTTGACATTAGCTTATTTCAAGATTCTTTAATTAGAATTATTGGAAAAATTGACATTGACAATTTCAATTGGCTTCAGATTAATAGGAATCCAACAATTCCAGAATTCCATTTGCGTCGAACAGAATGATAAGAAATCGAGAGATAAATTTTAATCCTAATTCCTGAACAGTTGTGTCAATAATCTCATTTGCGAGCTAACTGTAAAATTAAAAGTTTTAAAACAAGCCTTGAACTCTCAATGAGTCACATCAAATATTAATTTAATTACCTAATAATATATTTACGTACTACATATTTGAGCATTCCTCAGTAAATACGCAAATGATAAATTAGAAAATTCACTTTATTTGAATCTAATTTAGATTTTAGATTTATACAATCGAATGGGTATTTCCGATTTGAAATATAAAAATTTATAAATATATTTTTTGTCAAATCAATTTATTGAGATGATGTCCTGATGGCCTAATCAGGCGATAGTTGAATTTGATTTTATCCTTGGACTTTTTATTCGGGATCTCTTTTGCGAACAAATTTTTCCCCTTCAAAAGATTTTTCTTTCGGGCAACTTCCTAAATATAATATTTATCAAATAGGATTTTAAAAAATATTTAGAAAAGTCGAACCCTCTTTTTTCTAAGCAAAAACGCATGAGCAAATGGAAGAAATTCAGCTCTTCGATGTTCCAAATGAAATATTGGGATTTCCATTCCTAAATTATTTTGCAAATTGAATATTTAAAACCCCATAAATAAGTATTTCATATCCATTTACCTTGAGCGATTTCCTCCAAGCTGGCTAATTCAATTGCAGGAAGTGGACTTGACAAGCTGGCGCAAATGAAATTCCAAATGACGAGGGTTATAAGAATCAATTTGAACATTTTCTTGAGTAAAAAATTATTAAATTCAGTAAAAAAGTAGGTATCTGTTTGCAAAATACCAGTTTGGAGGCAGCTTTTTTGAGAAATGATCTCATAAAAAATCAATAATTCATAAAATTTTAGTAATTAATGCGAGTTCTATTGTTTTGGGTCGATTTTATAACTTTTAAATGGCTATGCTTTTAATGATTAAGCATGAGAGCTTGAATGCTGAAAGCCTGGAATATATTTACGCTTTGATATATCATATTTAACCCCTTTTGTTTTAATTATACCCTTTGAACAAACAAAGGATCCGTTTTACTTGATATAAAATTTATAAAACTATATATTCGTTCAATATCATATATTGTATATTTATAAAATTATAGTTCAAATAATCCATTTATTTAAAACCTAAATTCTATAAATGAAAACTACTAAAACCATATTTCGTCATTTCCTGAGACCCTAGATAAGTAAATTGTAGATTCCATTAGAAATCTCGAAATATAAAATTCTCAGATTTGCAATTTTATTTTTTGAAATTTTATTAAAAGAAAGCTGATATTGTAACAAATTTCTTTAATGCTTGAGGAAAGGAGCCATAAAACTATGTGGTTGCTCTTGTTCTTTATTACAATAGCAGTGGCAAGCACATTCTGGAACTTCTGGACATTCCCCTTCAGGTGTGGTCCTATTTGTAAAATATTTACAATCAAGAAACAATTTTACATTTTTAAAAAATTACGGTCTAGGGGTGACAGTGGTTGGAGATGTACTGCCTTCTCCAAAACTTATTATCTAATAAAGATACACTGATATTGAAAATATTTATTTATGAAATTTAAGAAATATGCGAAATATCTTACGGCCGAATCCAAAATCGCAAAATCCGCTGATGTTTGTCCATGCAAAGTAACAATAACTGACTAATAAAAAGAATTAATATGCATTTCAATTGAAAGCGCTTTAATCATACCGAAGTTGAAGTCAATCCTTGGAGTGGAGTACTCCTAAATATTTAAATATATCGCTTTGCTTTTTGCGTTTCTTAAAAAATAAATCTTACGTGGATGACCATTGACCATTCTGAGCCGTGATTCTTTTGTGGACAATCCTAGGACCATCTCCACTGGATTGTGTGGAAATTTCAAATGATCCTGACCCTTTTGTGGCCAAATAAGTCGTAATTCCTTTTTGGATTAAAAATTAGTTAATTATCTAATAAAACCTTTATTATATATCGTAACTTACCATTTGGCGATCCCCAAATACTTTCTGCGTTATTCTTATTCCAAGTTATAGTGCAAGTTTGGGTATCTGGAAATTATTTTTTTTAAATCTTCCATATGACCCAATGAAACTTGAATGGACCTTACCACAAGGTGTCCAATATCCAGAATTTGAGTTAGCCGAGGGTTGGAGATCGCACCCCAATACCTAAATTTAAAAGTTTGAAGCATATTTTTTAAATTCTTCCAGTTTTGGATAAATCAAGCAAAAATTTACCCAGAAATCCTCAAATTTGGACGCGTATCTACAGTCAATGGACCAAAGGGTCCCAGCCAAATCCTCCGAAGTATCTAGCTCAACTTCACCATCCCTTCCTGGGACCCTGTTAGCGGCACCATTTACAAGACCCGCTGAAGCAATCAAAAGAAGGGTGAATTTGAGCATTTTTTCCAATTTCCAAAATGATCTCATCAAAGCCCCGACGCTTATTTATATGCCAGCCATATCTATCCTAAATTGGACATTCACATGATTTTAATGGTAATTTAATTGGCCACAATGTCAAGAAGGTACAAACATCACATGTTTAAATATTCTGTGTACTACATTTACGAATTATGATATCTCAATTTCATCAATTTCATTGCAAAACTTTATATTATCAGCTCATTTAATTTACACGTATGTTTTTCCTATCTAAAAATGAGATTGTGGAGGTTTCAGGATTTTAAGATGCATTTCATGTTTGACTTATTGGTAAATACTTGAAATTTAATTAGGTTGATAAATGAGAGATAACAGATTGAAATATATAGGTGAACTAAAGCTCTAAACATGTAAGAATTCGCTTTGCGAAAGCCTGCAAAATTAATCAAAATGCTTAAATGTAAAATGACGTGCGGAAGTTGACGCCAATTGGTAAAAGTGTTATATATAAAGCAATGGGAAACTTTCTAGCCCTTGAAAAAAATCAAATAAATGTTCTCAAATGTACTTGTATTGGGCTAAATCCGCCGTCGCTCAAGTTAAAGAATACAAGTTAGAAATGAAAGGAAAAAAAGCGTAGGGCGAATTAAATGCAGTTTTGCAGCGTAAAATCCAATTAAAGCTTGAAATCCTTTAAATGCCAATTGCCATTCAAAAATTTGAATGTGGGAAATCCTCCTTTTGAGAGCAGCTAAACTCCTTCAAAGAGTCTGTTTATTCATCTCATTAATTAACACCCTTCTTTTCATGGGGCTCCACATGAGATTTTATCTCCTAAAATGGAACGAACTTTGCAGGATTTGATTGAATGTTATACAGCCTATAGTATTGTATATCCGTAAGAATTTATGTTGGATTTCTATTTATATCGCATAGGCATATACGAATATAAATTGGCCAAAAGTACAGTTAAGTATGATAAAGTGAGGGGGGGATCTTGACAATCATCGTGACCGACAAGAACACACGGATATTTATTATTTGCCAAGCTTGTACAATTACTTGTAGATCCTAATCCGCTCAATACAAAGAGGGGGATCTTGACAATCATCGTGACCGACAAGAACACACGGATATTTATTATTTGCCAAGCTTGTACAATTACTTGTAGATCCTAATCCGCTCAATACAAGCTCTCCCGAGCACCTTCTTCCAACACTTAACACCCAAATTGTTGAATCCCTCTTGAACATTGAACTTTTGGCATACTAAATTTGGAACCAACTTCTTTAAATATCTCAATGCAATGCAATTAGCTAGCTTCTTCAAGCTAATCATGGCTAAACTCTTTGAAATCTTTTAGACTTTACAAATTTAACTTTTTGTAGAATTTTAAGGCTTTCAGAAATTTTAAGGCAATTCTCATTCAAAAAAAATCTCCCGGATATAATAATTCTAATATCTTTTGATGGGATGCATTAGCTTGTTATTCTTTAAGTGCTAATGATATCCCTTGCCGGGCTTGGACCCTTTCAAATTGGTTAAAGTTTTTGTATTTAATCAAATGTGTATAGCATTCAATGGTCAAATGCTTATAGCTTTTGATGCGAAATTCAAGAAGCGGTAAAAGTGAAGTTTTTCTGCAATTCCTTTTCAAATTTGCTCATTCTTGAAGCTACTTTGTAATTCCTTTACAAATGCAACCGAGTCCCCAAATAAACACGAATAAAAAGTAATAAAAAATCTAATAGCCATAAAAAAGGTGTAAATGCATTAAATTCTCATCAAGACGAAGATGTACCAGGATGAAGGATGGGGAGATAGATGAGAGAGAGAGAGAGGCTGTGCCCTAGATCCGAGGATGAGGATGAATAGGATGGACAATTGAGCCGTGAGGGGGTTAATTACCGGATAAAAATGGGCCACAAATCAGTCGGCTATTTTTAACTCTTTCAAATCCTCATCCGTACACCATTTCAATGGCAATCATCTGTAAAGATGCTCCTCACTCACTCCTCATCCTCTATGTAGTAGTAGTACCCCTAATTCTAAGGGGTATACCTCCTTTACGGATATTTATTAAGCATCTAGCAATCTGTTGACTGTTCTCTCCCCCTTAAGTAAAATACCCTATGCAAATTTAAGCAGGTAAGAAGGGCAGGGCGGCGGGGGCTGAATTCAACAACACGGAAGTGTATAAAAGGAAATGCAGGCCGGGCCCATCGGTGTCTTTATCACATTCGAACTCTTTCAGGAGCGTTTAAGTGTGTTTTTCACCAGCCTGTGCACATAATCTCAATTAATTTACTTTAAAAAAATCAGTCAAAATGTGTCTCTCTACCGCATCTCTCCTTACAGGATTCCTCCTCATCTCTCAAATTGCTTTACCAGCAATCTCCGCAATCGCAGTTCATCAAAGAGCGGATTCGGGAAGAGGTCAGTCATTTATCCACTGTATATCATACCTATACGCAAATCCAATTAGCACAATTAAATAAGAAATACATTTGGAATTTTTTCCGTTCAATCATAATTAATTTTACTTTAAAATTATTCCTAGCTTATTTTGACCATTGAAAAACATACTACATAAAGTGAAGCATGAAAAAACTTTTACTGGAAACTGAATCTAATTCTACTATAAATTTTAATTAGCGGCCATAAGGGGCGAATAGACTCCTAAGCAGGTGTTAAAGAGCTAAACCTTAAAAGCTACCTATAGCATATTAGCACTTCGCTAATGTACAATAATATTAGTAAGAATTCGAAGGATCTCTCTATTTGAATTTAGGATTCTAAAATACAATATTACAAATAGTCAAATTAACACCTATAAAGCAAATATAGGTACTAATACAATAGAATCTGTGCAATAGAGATCTTTGAAGATCAAATGCAACCCTGATTCAGAAGAATAGATTTCAGAAATAAATGCCATAAGGCGCCTGAATAATGCTTACCTAATTAAAATTTAAACTTATTCAGAATTTCTTAAACTATAATCTCTAAAATAATTTGGTTAAGTATCCATATTTCATAGACTTTGGAGTTATGAAAATTTCCTTCCTTTGATCTAATAAATTATGATACATATTTCAATATTTGTAATTGCTACTGTAAATAAGAAATCCATATTGAATAAATCGATTATTGTTACTTTCAGTTCTTGACCTGACCCACACACCTCAATTGAAAGAGGGTGATTTGGCACACAAAGGCCGTTCCGTGAACGTATCCTTTTTCATTCCAGCCTTGAGTCTTTTCCAAATGATGACTCAATACATGCCATCAATGTGAGCTTCATGCAAATTCTTTTTCTTAAAGATCTTTTTTTAATAAATTGACATTCATAGGTTCCCAGCCTTCAGCACTCAAACCACATCATCAAGGCAGGGTAAGGCCGATGAGAAGGAACCCTCCAAGAACTACTTTGCTCGAAGGACAAGGCGAGAGGCTGAGAAACCCGTCGAAGAGCCATCCTGGCTAGAGAAATTTGTTGAAAGCGGACTTGTCGGAGGTTTTTAAAATTTCAGAGCAGTATTAAATCTCAACATCCCCCCAATCGGCTCCCAACTCCCTTCATTCAACAACCCCCATTCCCAAATTGAGATTCCCAATCAACCAACTGACCTAGTTAGAGAGCAAAGCACCTACCCAGTATTCTAATATTAAGGCTACTATCTCAAGAAGATTTGCACCATACTCTCTCTATTTATAATCTAATCTTATGTAGTATCTAATCTTATGTAGTAATTTATTTTTTGTACGCTAGAATTATATATACCTCTGGTTAATATATTAATTGTTAATTGTTATTTTGCTGGCAAAAAAATCATCTATAATTTATTGGATTTATTAAAGTTTAATCCGGCACCTTTGCCGTCTGCTCAGTGTAATCAGGAATTATTTTTTATTGTTTTTGTTTTGTTTTTTTGAATAAAGAATTTCTACTTTTTCAATAAAGATAAATATCACTTTTGAATAAAATCATATTCATATCTCCTCCTTGAGGACCCGGTAATTGTAAAAGTATAAGAATGATTTCCAGGAAGAAGGGTAAGTTTTGTTGTTAAATGATCTTTATTTTGATATTTCTCTTCACGCTCAATCTGGCGTTCAATTTGATTGATTTCATGTGCGGATCTCTTCATCTTTTGCTTAATTTTATCACATTCCTCTTCAGCCTTATGTAATTTCCCGTATTTCTTTTCATATTTGATGGAGACGTTCCCCAGATCAAATACTTTCATTACCCAATCATATAAGACTGGTAAAAAAATTATTATGAATTTATTTAGCATTAATATTTAAAATAAATGATTTACGAGCAGCCGGAGGATAAGCATATTCAATCCTCTCCCTATCGAATTCCGGATTGGGGATGACATAACCTACAAATTCTTTAAGGTATTCAATCTTGTGATTTCCGAACCTGCGGAGGGATTCTAGAGTGTCTAGAAAATCCCCAGCGAGAAGCTATTCATAAAAATTTAAAAAATCCTTACAATCCTTAATTTCGCGAATTTATGGAAGTCAAACCTTCCTTGAGGGAACCCAGTAATCAATAAAGAGTATCTTTTTCTCAGTTTTATCATATCTCACATATGGTTTGATTCCTTTTAATACACAAATTGCTTCCATTACAATCCGAATAGATTCCGGTGGGTTAAACCTTCCAGAAAAAAAAACTCGCGTTAAAAATCTAATTTTTTTATAAAATTAAAATTATACCGAATATTTTTGATCCAGAGGATTAGCTTCGGACTGAGTTTTGTATCATTCATAGCTGACCTATAAAATGGTTTTATTTTGTCCAGTTCCTCATTTGCCTTGACCTTTTCCTCCTGAGCAGTCTTCAAGAGGACCTCTAGCGTAATCAGTTCATCCTTGAGCTTTTGAAGTTTCTGAGCTCGGAGTACTTTTGGATCGACAACCTCTACAACCTTCTTAACCTCTTCCAAGGTGTGCCCCATTCCAAAACCAGCTACAAGATTTGATGCCGTCTTGAAATTCATGCCTTCTTTTTCCGCTGCCTCCTCCTCCTCAGCTATTTCATCCACGGTCTCTTCTTTGACCTCTTCTTTACCTTCGTCCAATTTACTTGCAGTACTCATCGTACTCTCTGACCTCTCAAGATCCTTTTGACCATGAGATTCCCTCCTTTTTTCAATATTCGCTTTACTTTGCCTTCGTTTTTCAGCCTCTAACTCTGACGCTTTCCGTGAAAGCTCCCTCTGCTTTAATTCTTCTTCCGCTGTTTTCCCCTTGATTTCATCTTTTTTCTCTCCGTTTTTTAATGCCATCCTCCGAGATGCAGTAGCCCTGCTAAATGCAATATATTCAATATATCCCTGAATTTAATTGTTTAAAAAATTAGCCATACGCTCGCCATTCCTTCCCCTTCCGCTTAGCTGTGAATACTCCAAGTAATTTGGAATTTGCGATGGCGCGCTTGATGCGAGCGGCCACATCCTTTCTCCATCTTCGCATGAGCCCCCGAAATGCGATGATTTGGAAGAGAGAGCGAGGAAGTTGAGGCATACCTTCAAGTTCTTTCTCCCTGAAATTTAATTATCCATGAATGATAATTAGTTTCAAATTAAGCATACTTTTTATCTTTTTTCCAACGCGCTGCAAACATACGTAGCGCGATGAGCGCATTAATTGATATTCCAGGTTTGCCGGTTTTTTTCCTGCGTGAAAAATTATCATTCCGATTTTTTAAATTAAAATTAAAAGGGAATTTTAGACAATAGATTCATACTTTTTTTTCTGCCATTTTTTAATTAAAAGAAGCTTGGAAAATGTGCTCCCAATCTGCTTGATAACCTTTTTAACACCCGACATCTTCCATTTTTTTGTCATCCCTTTGAATTTGATTGCTTGGATAATAGTACGTGGATAGATGATTGATGCAATCTTCCTGGAAAGGTGAAAAAATTTAATTCTGAATCGACGGATTTAATTAAAATTGATTTCACTTTCGGATTTTGGAATTTTTCCAAGATTTGACAGACTTCTTTACGGAAAATACATTTAAAAGTGTGATCGCTTTCCCCATTTCCCCGACTTCCTGTCCATCCTCCGTGGTTGTCCTTATTTCTATCTTGGATGCTTTCCTGGAATTTTAATTAAATATTAAAATTTCATCAGTTTTATAAAAAAAATATGCATACCGCCAATTCTTTGCAAATCTTTTGGTCCTAAGTAAATGGAAGAGGGATTTGAAATTCAGGCTGGGTGGAGCAATCTGCTTCCTGTAGATAATTTACCGAATTTATATACCTAGATATATTAGTTCGAATCAATAAAAAATATATTACTTCATTTTGGAAGCCCATTGCTTTACAGCTTGTCTTCGTTTGATTAATCTTATGATTTCAGGGACGCCTCCAGGGGCAGGTTGAGCTACCTCTTCCCCACTTTCTTTCTCCGGGGATTTAACCTTTTCTGGAGATTTGACCTTTTCAATTATTACAGGCTTACTCTCCTCCTCTGGGGCTTTTTTCACTTCCACTTTTGCAGGGGAATCAACTTTTTTGACATCTTCCTTAATTTCAAGGACCTCTTCAGCTTCGGTCTCAGCTTCCTTGGCTGGAGGTTGATCAATTCCGGTCGGATCTTCTTTTTTAGGGGAAACTGAGGGTGGCATTTTCTACGATAGATAAATAAGGATCACTCTAGGTCACGTATGAAATTGATAAATCAATGTAATTCTAAAAGTTACAATAAGGATATTTGAAATTTCCAATTTCCACTAGCTCTTTAGCAGTTTGACTGATATTAGAAAGTCAAATAATTTAATTATTCAAGGAATGCTCATGCATTTGGAAGCATTTTTGCCATATTCTGGGATTTAAAACGGCCTTGTCCTTGCATATTGAAACAAAGGGATTAAAATCGAAGGGATTATCCGATGAGATTGACTGATTCCAAATTTTATATAATTCTCAACTCGTGCCTTAAGCTAACGTAATTGTCTGGATCTTAATCGATAATTGAATCTTGCATGGCAAATATAAATTTGTAAGTCTAGTGTATATTTTACTATTAACGATAAGTTTTATTGCCTGTAACGTAGCTTGTAAATTGTACATAACCTGCATATTTTTCGCCAATATTTTTTATACATAGGCATATAAGAAAAATATTAAAGTTCAAATTTAATAAATGAATTCCAAAAATTAAATGAATTTATCTAAAAAAAGAAGAGAAGGCTAGACACTAATAGTAATAATATACAATAATAGGCTGGAACTGCTATTGTAGGGTAGGTACTTCTACAGTCTACTACAATATACAATATTTAGCTCATTTTCACACAGGATAATAATACACGTACTTACTACCGTATGTTTAATTTTTCTTGAAAAGTCTTTATTCAACTCATGACAGAATAAGATCGTGAGTGAAGTCAATCATCGTCAGAATACTAATAATAGAATAAAAGATATAACTTCTCATATACTACATAATATAACTTTGCAGAAATGTATAAGAAATCAAATAATAATTTATTGTATTGAATCCAAGATGTGAAGCACGTGAATATACATCATTATTCATATCCATTTGCTTTAAATGGAGTCTCATAAGTTTAAAAATCGGATTTTTAAAATCCCATTCCCTACTCATCTCAATTTCCTATTTTAAAATTAACGCACTACAATATAAGGATCAAGTGGATTATTCTTCATTTTAGAGGGTCTCTGAATCTCTGATAGTGAGGAAGGATAGGGTCCGGTTGTGAGAATACTTTCCTCCTTGTGGTGGACAGAGGGTAGGGTACCTCTTTCCTTTCCTAAAGAATAGAGAATCTATTGTATACGGATATTAGTAGATAGCTTACATTTTGAATACAACTACAATATATTTATAGTAGGGTATATAATATTTTGGTACTATCTCCATAAAGCTACATGTAAATTTGTAATATCAGAGCAAAAAACATTTTTTCAAATCGACTATTCTTCACCTGACTGGAGAAATCTAGAGGCAAATTGCTTGAATCCAAAAAAAAGTTTAAAATTCAAGGTGAATTACAGAAAAAATATCAGACTATAATCATATTTGTACGGTGTACCTACCTAGCCCATCTAATACAAGTTTTGTTCAAATTACACAGACTCGAACTTTTGTGAGTGACTTAACTCGGGGAAATTATCGGGCATCAAAAATCAAAATCGTGTGGCGGTCCGCAGGTGATTTGATAGGTGAGTAGCTGTGGCGGAGGATGGCCGACTTGAACGGAGACTCTTCCTCACATTCAAGCACGTTTTTCTCGACCTCTGGTGCTGAGGGAAAGGCCACCAGGGAAGTACCTCCGATGGAGACCTGCTTTGCCTCTTTTGACCGGGACGGGTGAGTAACTGTCTTTAAATATTTATAATTTCCATTTGATTTTGTAACTTACGATATAATAATATTATGCTAGTTAAAGTTTTGGCAATTCCTCAAGTAAAATACAGTGCACATTGATATTTGACACTCATATTCAGATCAGAATTGTAGTAGTAATTTGAGACTTTGAGAGGATCCATATCTGATTCTGTAATGAGTTAACCTTGGGCCTTAAGATGCTTGAATTTTGTTAAGTCATTGCCATTGTTTAAGCGAATGATTTTAATTATAACATTTTAAAGTTACTATTGCAATATATATAAGTAATTATACGAGTAGTATAATACGATATATTGCATGTATTTAAATTTTAAGTTCATAACTTCATAAATTCATATACTAGTACAATAATAGGGCCGTATTTGCACTTTAAAGTGAGTGAACTGTACTAATGGCACAAGTACAATAGAACTACAATAGATAGCTAAAAGGCATTAAAAGTCAGCTAAGGTTGCATGTGTAAATTGTAAGATTGTTCACGTCAGATCATCGAAATATGGTTTGGTATCAGCATCTACTTTTTGGATAGGTTAAATAATTATGGATTTTTTGACTCTGGAATGCAATGATTAAAATCGGCCGATGTCAGCCCGTGCCTACTCCTTAGAACTCTTCCGGAAATACGCAAAAAGAAAGTTATTCTTTTACTATAATGTCCTTCAAATTACAATAGTACTACGGAGTGTCCGTAGTGGCCAGGTATAAGAGCATGTCATGATTAAAAATAGCTCCTGTCGAATTAATCCACTTAAAATCAACTCAAACCCCAAAGGAGGGCAAGGTAGGATTTGCTAAAAAAATCTGGTGACGATTGACATATGGCCACCATACAGGCTACTTTTTGGGCCTATTTGGCAGAATAGTTTGTAAAATTTGTTAGATCGATAAATGCCTAATATTACTCTGATAGTGATCTTGTTAAGCTTTTGAGTATTACTACATGTACTACAGTACTACATACTCTAATAATAACAAACTCTTCCTGTCCTCCAATAAAGGCCTGACAAAAAATGATTTATCGAGGGAAAAAACTTGCAGGGTTCCAAATCCAATGCAATGTAAATACACTTTGTAAATTCAGAGGATTTTGGGGAATATGGACAATGCAATTTTACTTTCTTCATACCATCCGTATTGTATTACGATAGTATACTGGGATTACTTTTAATGATACTGGCTGTAGTATGTATTAAAGGAAACTAATTAAATTCATTAATGACTAATGAGACTGCAGGTCAGAGTTTATATTAATTTTAGCAAAGTTATTTGATTTATCTAGTCTACTTGTACAGGTATTTATGTGTTTTGATTTATAGGGATTTGGCCTTGCCTTAATTAAAAGTAAATTGATCCATATTCCATAATACTGATACTTGCCATTGTACAGTACCTATCATACTACATGGTCATATATTGTATACGTAGCATTAAATGAATTTCATTTGCAAAAGTTGTAAAATTATTAATGGACATGGCCTGGAATTAAGCATTTTGCATTCATTTCAGTGACGGAGTATTGGATTTGAAAGAGTTTGAGGTGCTTTGCCGAGCTTTATTCCGCAATGAGCGAGATGAGCCTTACCCATTAGATCAGAAGACCGTACGACAAATGTTTGACACCTTTGACGCCAATAATGTAAGTACCAATGCACCAATAAGTACCCTAGCCCTTATATAAGTAATATGATATCTGAATTACAGTATTAATGCTTCTTTTAGGATGGTGTCGTTGATGAAAAGGAATTTGAGGCTTGCTGGGAAGACTGGATTAAAAAGGTAGGAATGAAATAGTATAGATAGTTGGTGGTAAATCAATCCCTCTGACCTTGCCATAAGCTACCTAAAGGTCATAATAGTTCCAGTAATAACTTCCTATTGGAATCCCCTGCAAAATAATTCCCTCTTCACGTCATCAGAGTTAAATATGTCCGCATTGGGTTCGACCCTCCCTCCCTAACCCTTGCCTTGCACGATAGGTACTCTCCAATTTGAAACTAGTCTATTATTTGTACCCCATTTCCATTCCCCCCACAAATTGGAAACGAATGCAAATGTGAAGAGTTCAACTTCAATCCCAAATCCAATTTGATTTTGGATGGATGCCCTGAATTCGGACATTTCCCTTTCTTTGGCCTGGTCTGGGGTCGAACAGTACCTGGTACGCTCAATTGATTCCGGCCCTCGTTC
>JAAZTK010000641.1:0-18618 GCA_036507255.1 Megalothorax incertus
CGACAGAGAAGAATCCAGGGCGGATTTATATGTGAATTTATTTATGGGCTAATTAATTGGCTCTATCAATTTAACTCCCCTATTGGATTAGGGGTTAATTGACGGCTCTCAAATGTCAGAGTATTAAACTCTAGATCGCCCACATTCAAACTGGAGCCGAAGCTGTTTCAAAATCAGAATCTGTAAAATAAAATAATTGAGAAATTCAGGCTCTTGAAAATGCCAGATGAGTTTCAAATTGCACATTTTTAAAAGCATTTTAAAAGCCACAAAAAGTGCATTTCCTACTTTTTTTTTTCTCCTAAAGATCTCAAAAGAGCACCCAACCCCATATATCGGATAAGTACTGAGTATATCGCAGTGTTGCAGAGCTGAGTTTTAATGAAAATTAAAGTACAAGTATATTTGTTTAGATCCACAATGACTTGACTTTTATAGGGGAACTACGAGGGCCCTTATCGGGATTCCAAATCTCATTCATTTTACTCATTAAGGAGGGACCCTTTGTCCTTCTTCTCTGAATGCTTAACGAAGCCTCTTTTTTCCCATATAAGGAGAGAATAAAGACAAGGGGCCAATTTGAGGTGAATGAAGGATGACTTTGGTTGACTCGGATGACTAGAAGTAATTAATTTCACTATCTAAAAAATCTGCCACTTGAATTACTTATGCAAGATTTATATGAATTTACAGCTCGGCAAATACGAAAGGGATTACGAGTACATCAAATTTACTCTTTAAAATCACAGGGATCTTGACGTCCGAATTTTATGGATTTACAATGGATCCATCGAAATGTCTAAACAGGCTAATCTAATGCTAATTTATTGAAATTCAAATACGATGTTTGTCGGCAATTACTGGAAATTACAATCAAATCCTGTAAAGTCAAATCGATAAGAATTCCATATAAAAAGTAACTGAAATCTCGCTGCAATCTCCCAAAATCCATTCAATTCATTCCAAAAAATGATCAAAGCTCTTTTCCTCGTCGTTTTGGCCACTCTGGCCGCAGCGTCATCCTCTAATGTTGTTCCATTTGAGCAGATGGGTTATTGCGGTATATATTTTCTTTACAAATTAATTGAGATTTATTTAATCGACCTATTTTGAAATACAATAAACAGGAGGAGCAGCCCAAATCCTCGAGGTTCGAGTTGAAAATTATAACCCAGACCGAAGTTCTGCCCTCCTCTTCCACGGACAGAGCATCAAAGTTGAAATTGACTTTATGCCACGTAATTTCTCTTTATTTATTGAAATATATCTCAATCGATATCGATATTTATCAATTCCTTCCACTGTGATTAATAATATACAGTCTACTAGTATTTAATTAAATCAGATGATCTAATTTAAATTAAATTTTAGTCAATTCCGAGAACTTTTCCTTGTCTGTGAATTTTGATGCCCCAGGAACCACGAAAAAGAACACCAAAATTGGGCTCGGAAATCTCCAAGCTCAACAGGCTTATGCCCTCAGCTATACCTTCACTCCATCTTTCCCATATGGGGTAAGTTTTGGAAAGATAAATCCTCAATTAATCCTTTTTTTTAAAAAAAAAATTCTATAAAATAGCCAATTCGTCTGAGAACCCAAGTCGGGACCGAATACGGTCTCACCGAAGTCTGCAGAGAGTTTAACGTCGAGGTCTATAGGTCAATGGTCTAGTTAGCCCATTAAAAACAAGTGCAAATTGGCCGTTTCAAATTGAATTGTTCAAAAATTTTTAAATCAATCTTTTTCAATCATATATAATTGATCCTATCAATTGAAATCCTTCACTCTTATACTCGATAAATTGATCATAAATAAAGCAATTGGGTCACGATTTAATCTGTTAATCTATAATTCGTTTCATGGTTTATTTAAATCGGATTAAAATCGGAGAATGATGTATTCCAATGTCTGAATGCAACATATTGTAATAGATTCAACATTCGTTAAAACCAGGAAATGAATTGGTAATACTTATCGTAGTACATAGGTATAATTCGAAATTTCAAATGCAATCAAGTATGGATACATTGAAACTTGTGAAGGAGCGTCTGATTGGAATCTCTCTCTCAGGATGAAATGCCAATCAATCCGAGTCTCTGGGGTCAGGTTGAGATGCTCCTCAAAGAACAAAGCACGATGTACTTTTTCAGTCGGCCATATAAGGCTTAATGCTAATGTGCAACTTTGCAAGGGAATAATAATAATTTCCGCTCGTAATTCGCAACCCAATTTAATTGACTTGCAAATGCACTTCTCTGCACCTATGTATCCTATAGAATATAGGTGCACACGTGTCCTTGTAGCCTTACACCCACGCTGGGGTCATCCTGGAAAGATTTTTGTGCCAAAATAGGGGACATTTCAAGCGGTCGTAATCTCCAGGTGGTGTAGAATCTTGTCACTAAAGGATAATGGATGGGATAAAAGGGCTTAAAGGGTTCTAGGGCTGGGTTTTTCTCCCTCCAAATCTGCATAGAATTGTAATCCATCTAAATACTACATTATAGATAGTAGGTATGTGTCCTCTTCCTCTTAAACAAATTAATAAAGTTTGATAGGATACTGTATACGTGTACAGTAAACCCTTTAGAAGGTTTTGAAGGCTCCCCCCGTAAAAAAGAGATAAGGAAATCCTAGGGAAATGAGTAAAAACGGACGGGTTTTAATCCTCTAGGCCCTTATCAAAACAAATAGGATCGTTCAAAGAGGACCTTTCATTACAAGGGTTTAAACACCGGTGTTCTCACCTTCTCAGCTCGGAGCACATGTAGATAAGAAGCTGTTGTGTAATTTACGACCTAGCTCGAGTTCAGATGCAATCTTTTATTAGCCCGAACCCGATCGGAGTCGGGAAGAGGAAGTTTAGAATATTCGAAAAAAGTCATAAAGGTGCTGTTTAAATGGCCAAGTCTCAGTGTAAATAATTCCCAGGCTCCTCTTCCCAATGGGTCCCTGATTGGAATCCCCTCAGGATATTCCTCAGCTAATAATTAATATTCACAGAGATGCACCGCCTACAGATACCAATCCGTGTTTATGTAAGGGTAAATGTAGTATTTATTTATTAGCTTTGCGTTCCGCAGACTATGCGGAATAATTAGCAGTTTGTCGGCGGAATTGACGGCTTTATTCACCCCAGGCTCGACTTGCCTCACTAATGCATCAATCTTTTTCCGAAAGAGTTTGAATGCAGAGTTTTATTAGCTCTGGCAAATTTACGTAGCGTGTGTAAATTAAAGCTTTGTTTATCCCTTAATAGGCTAATTGCATCCTACATGTCATTATATTCCTTCTAGAATGTCTATGCATGGCATAGACAGTTTTAGAAGGTCAAATCTACGAGTGATTGATGGTAATGTGGTAGTGGAACGAGGTGTGATGAAACAGAGAACAGAGGGATTTTTCAAGAGTCTAAATTTAAACTATGTTAAGCTTCTTTTTACAGTCCCTTATGCGAAGCTACAATGTTTAATAATGCTAATCCCCGACTCAACAGCGGATAGAAACGGAGGAGTGGACAATTCAAGGTGAATCCCATAAGATTTCATTGAATGATCATCAAGCAGCCCAAGGATTAGCGTGAGGAACAAGTCAATTCAAGCGAGAATGAGCGATTGACCAGATTGTCATCTTCCCTCGTCACCTTCCTCAAGTATCCCAGGGGGTCCTTACAAGAGTCAAATGTCAATTTTGATCAGTTTGTAGCATTTAAAATTTAATAGGAATGGAATGCCAGGAGGAGTACTCTTAGTAAAATCCAGGAATTTGTTCTAATACAAAGTACTCCAAGATTTGTGTGGTCGTATTTGCCCCATTCAACTTGAAGTTTGAACTGCTCAAGAATGTCCCACTCCTGAGGCTTGTTTACCTTTTACAGAGGAGAGGAGTGAGGCTAAGATGACCCTCTGATGACCTGGCCAACCCTTCTCTTGTGTAAATATAAGAATGCACAAGTAGCCAGCTAATAATCATTCAGGTAAACAAATATCCAGCTATTGTACAATATATTATTATAATTTTACACTTGCAGTGCCTAGGTGCATTGTCCTCGAGGCTAGAAAAAAAATAAATCACGCTTCTCGAGTACTTTCAATACACCTCAATAGGATTCCAATGATTTAAAAGGGCATTTGAATAGAATCTCATGCACCCCGATTAATTGGCTATATTTTGCAATTTATGGAGCTTATTTTTAAGCCAGAAGAGAGAATCGGAAGACCCATTTAACCCATGAAACTCGTGTCAGTTTCAACTTGGAAGAAAACAATGGGAGCATTTCAATAAAGCGAAAGTGAATACCAACCTCGAGAGAATATTATTTACTGAGTCTGGCCCAAGTGTAAAAATTACCAGTTTCCACCCTGTAATGAATAAACTCGGAGGAATGTATGTAAGTATTTATTAGCTTCGAGAGGGTTAATTTGTATGCCCAGCCCTCGACTTGAGTTGAATAAAGCAATCCAAATGGAATTGGTCCATTATACCACCTTCCTTGACCTCCTCGATCTCAGCCGGTATTTTACTTTTTGACCTGAGCCCTGCCTCTCTCAATTCAATGGGGCAAACCCTCTCTCTAGAGTCTCTATTTGTATTTGTAAAATATTACATTTCTAATGTATTCCGTCCATACAAGGCGGGGAAATGCAACCATCTGGTTATGGAGTATGGAAAGTGCAAGCACCAAATGACTTTTGCCGATAAAAGGGTAAACAATTCCATTCTTTACGAGTCTGGCCCTTTGGTACACAGCCACATGTAGTAATACCCTGGTCAAAACTAGAGATTTCTTGAGCCATTAAGCATATTCTTCATTTAAACTCCTTTATATCGTATTTGTGACTCCGTAATCCGTATTCCGTATAATACTTACATTGTTGAATCTATTCAGCTCCTAGACTTTTTGTAGCTCGATTAACGAAAAGGGGATTGCCAGTTCACAAGGTCTTTTAAATTAGCATATTTATTGCTAAATCTGCTGCTGTTTTTACTCGAGATCTCAGGCTCTCTGCAATAGTTTAAAAATTCCAAATAATCCAAACAATGCCAAAAACATATTCGAATGCTGGTGACACTCCCCCGAGTACGTCTACTTTGTAGCTTTTATGCAAGCCCTATAGCCAGATACATATGTACATATAGGGGAAAAAGTTAACATTGGAGGAATTTGATAAAAAAAGGCTAAGGATTGGAACCAAATTTCGAATAAAAACTTACAGATTCAGAAGCGGAAGTCCAGAGTAATTAAATCGAAGGATTGGGGATTTGGGAATGCAAAAACAAAACTCACATTGAACTCGTACTGATATAGTACCAAACAAAATAAAAAAAACTATTTGATGGGCATTTCCTCTCTAATTAAAAATGAGAGCATAGCCGCACGAAAATTAAAATTAAATACAAGCTATCAATAGGATTTATTTCGTTAGGAGGAGGATAGTATTGCCCCAAGCCCTTTAAAAGTGTAGGGGGGGGCTTGAAAGGGGTTATCTAATCTATCTAAAGAGAGAGGAGAGCGGAGTAGAGATGTGCCTTTGTCGAGTGACTGAGAAGAACTGAAGCCGCCACCACAAAATCTCTAAACTCATCTCTCGTAAACCATATGGGGATTAGCTCTAATACACACACAACACACACATACGGAGAGATAGATCGAGGAGATGATGAGGAAATGCAGCTACAGCTCTTTGCCTATCTTGGCCTATACCTACTGTTTTATTAAAATAGGTGTAAATAGGTATAAAGGATTAAAATGGAATTTTATGGCTTTTGGTGTAAGTTTTGGTCTGGACTCTGGCTGCTGATTCTGAATTCCTCGTGAACAATTTTGAATAGTGCTTAGAAAAGTTTGACCTCAAATCTAGAGGGGGGCAATCTAATGAATAGTAAAATAGACGGGTTGATTTATACGGACTGAACGGCTTGAAGAGTTTATGAGAATTGTTTTGTTTGAGATGTGGGCACCCTTATAGCTTAGGTAGTACTACGCGTATTGTACAAGTTATGCAATATTTTGCAGAGTGGCCTTTTTTATTATTGTAAAAAAGTATTAATGCAGGCCGTTTTTATGGGCCTGGCCCTTCAAGGATAGGCAGTGAATCACCGGATAACATATTTTTCATTAGTTATTTAGCTATAACTGCATGAATGTATCCGCAACAATGTCAATCTCAATTGACCCCTGTGTTTTACTCTGAAATTGAGCAATAATGCCTGAATTCTTAATGAGTATCTTGAAACCAAGAAAGAATCACAGGAAGTTTCATCAATTTTGATATTTCAAAAAGATTTATGGATCAAGGAGGAGTGAGTGGGTGAGGCTTTATAGTTTATACCACAATTGATACTAAAATATTCAAAATCATGACTTAAATTACATACAAGATTTCGACTTTTTTGCTGGCTAATGATGAATAAATGATGAGCTCAGAGGTTAATTAATCAATTTAAGGCTTGAAAAAAGCTTAGATTTGCGGGAAGGAAGGGAAAAAAGTGGGGGGATATCCTCAAGAGGAGGACTTTGCCTACAGGGATTTGGTGCTGGATTTGAGAGAGATTTATGAGAAGAGATGAGCGAACTTACCGTGACATATCTCCCGAATGAATATTGATTGCAGTGGTAATTAACACGGAGGAGTTGATATCACTAGCCCCTGAGGATTCTCCAGGCTTTGCACTTTTTTTTACACACTCGAAGAATAACGTAGAACCTTTTAGAGCTAAAACACTTTATATCTTATCTAAAAAGGGTTCGAATTAAATTGGGGCGATATTTTGATAGGCGGATTTGAATACTGTTTCATATGGCCATTCATTTAAATGCGGAAATCCATTCATTCAACATCAACTGACCCTCTGATGACCTCCCTCATGTACAATAATTGGTTAGATAATTGACTTGTCACCATCTGCTGAGCTCTTATACTCATGAGTTCATAATGAAATTCAATTTGAAGGCGCTCCTTCTAAGAATTGAATTATCTTTTTAATTAATTTAGCCAATCTTACCTACCCCTACCCCCCGGGGCAATTACTCAACTTGTACAAGAAATTGAAATTCATTCTGACATTTATCCTACCTTAATAAAGCCAGATCCTTACCAGAAATAAGATCAAAAGGGTTATTTTGAGGTATGCAACTATTTACGTAGGCGAAAAAAAAGTTTAGACTTTTAACAAAGGGAATCCCCAGTGTTTCCCGATGGACATGAGGTTTTAACAAGTCAATTCGGTTCAATTGATCATAGGGCCCTTCTTTAAAGATAAAAGATAAGCCGGGGAATTCGGGCCGAATAATCCCCAATAAAATGGAGAGAAATTGGATTCGGCAAAGTTCTGGACTTGCCATGCAATCAGTATGCTATAAAAAAAATCCTCCTAGTTTAAAAATGTATTGTATTTTATTTCTTAGCATTTCTCCCACCATATATTGTACAGTATTTTGCTGAAGGAGAGCTAATCTGGTAGCTTTTTGAGTTTTTAGACCCCTCAGACTCACTCGGATCCCAGTAAATTTGAATCAAATCTGGGAATAGGTATTGTTTAGCACGTTCCTACCAAATCTCACCTTGATAAATTTCTCCTGAGTAGCAAGAATGTCGAGGAGGAGGCTCAATTCATTCCCAGATCCGCTTCTTCGGGCTCCTACACCGGATTTAGGCAAAGAATTACTTGTACAATAGCTTTGACTTGTCTTTAATTTTGAATTAATCGTAGGCTCTGGTCCTTTTGTCACTGGGAAGCTCCGTGAGGATGGCATTGAACCAAATTTGACATGTTTTTGTGACTGGAGAGATTCTGGAGATACCCTTAAGGCGGGAAGGAAGTGCCTCGAGGGAGGTTCGATTGATTTGAGGGATTTGGGGAGAGATTACTGAGGTGAGACGAGGTATAGAGTAACTTATAGGAAATTTCCGGGTGTAAGAGGAAGGGAGGAACGCGTTGGAACCGTTTGGGGTTGTTGAAATGATCCTCAGAGACTCTTTTGACCCTTCTAAAGGGGAGGGGATAGGGAGAGAAAGGGGACGGGGAAGTCTCCCGCGGCGGAAAAGTGCAGAAATTTCAGTTGGCCCTCCACCGCCATTTAGGAGGGACAAATGAGTGGGTTGAGGAGCCATTTCCGAGGATGACAGGGCTTGATGGAACTCTCTTTGACCCAGATGTCACTCCCAGGCTATTGAAATGCATCCCAAATTTCTACAAATTCTACCAAACAAACAACTGTCAATCGTATCGAGAACTACTGTGCTCTGTGCAAATCGCTCCGAGTCTCAGGAGGAATTTATGTTGTGGTTTTCAATGCTTTTTACACACACTTTTAGCAAAATTGTTTCGGGGAATTGTACAATTCCCCAAATTCTCACTGATTTCACTCCTTGTTTCAATCCAATTTTGATTAAAACTACTTAAAACTCTTTACAGAAAGTATATTTCCACCTTCCCGGCTTCCGGTTAGGAGTCTATCGATTGCAAACAAGCCGGAAGTGCAGCTGTATGATTGTCACCCCAGCAAAAGCCCGGGAAATATTGGATCTAATTACTGGAGCCGTGTATTTTATATTGGGAGCTAATTAGATACTGTGCAATACTTATAATATAAAACCCGATGAGTATTAATAGGATGGGGGAAATTGAGAAGAGAGTGGTCCGTAGTGCACCCGGTATGGCTCTGGCGGGTTTCAAGCACCCAAGCAGAGAGGATAAGATTGTCCAAGATCCTCGGTTCTTTGAGTAGCGCATGCCAAAGATACAAGTTAACAAGTCTCTCCCCTCTCGAGTCTCAAGTGGTTCCAAAATGCTTGCTGCCAATCAATTGAAAATGAGTCAAATATGACACCTTAAAATCTTTAAGGCTTAAAGATGACCAGATTCCACTTCTTAAGTTCTCCATTTCCTGATGGATTAATATTTCAGCCTATCCTAACACACTCTAAAGCTCAATGCGGAATTGGATATGGATCTCAGAGCTCTCAAAGTTGAGGCTCCGACTCTTCAAAAAACCCAAAAGTTTCTCCACCCTGTAAATATTCATTTCTCATCCACGGAAAGGACTTTCCCTGCTTAATTAAACCCTGGGAAAGTTTAACTCAATTTTGGGGATTAACAAGTCTCTCCCCTCTCGAGTCTCAAGTGGTTCCAAAATGCTTGCTGCCAATCAATTGAAAATGAGTCAAATATGACACCTTAAAATCTTTAAGGCTTAATAAAAATGACCAGATTCCACTTCTTAAGTTCTCCATTTCCTGATGGATTAATATTTCAGCCTATCCTAACACTCTAAAGCTCAATGAGGAATTGGATATGGATCTCAGAGCTCTCAAAGTTGAGGCTTATACTCTTCAAAAAACCCAAAAGTTTCTCCACCCTGTAAATATTCATTTCTCATCCACGGAAAGGACTTTCCCTGCTTAATTAAACCCTGGGAAAGTTTAACTCAATTTTGGGGTGGTAATTAACAGCTCAGACTCATAGCCATTACCCTCAACACCCCGCCGCTACCCCTCATCCTCCTCAATTATTTAGACTTTTTAGAAGATATCTTCCGCATCTTATTCACACTCCCTAACACTCTATATGTTTAATCAAGAATCCTCCTATTTGTATACAGGTTTAACCTGTATTCTAGACTATTTCATATACTCTACCATTACCATTTATTTTTACCTTTATTTTTAACGAAGAGCCTAGAACCTATACACTTCCTAGTAGATCCCCGTGCGAAATGACTACTAATTATAATAAAGGAACAAATGAGCATGTTTTTAATTAAATACGATTTGGAATTACGAGTTTAATTCATGGTGTAACTTTCTCTAGACTATTTACAAAAGTACAATATATTTTTACTTTATACAGAAGCAATATAAGAATTTTGACATTTTTAAATCATCTTTTCCAAGTATTCTTCTTTTTAGAACTCCCGTCTCATTCCAACCGTGTTATCATACAGCTCAAGGTCCGGGAACTCTCCCCTCTTGGAATCCAACACATACGGGATCTTTGACCCACGGACTTGAATCGGGAGGCGCCGAAGTGCTGTAAGGCGATGATATTCAGAGGAGAGCTATATAGATATTAATAATAACTTTAATAAAGTAAATATTTAAAAAAATATCGTGTTTGACATACGTCTGTAAGAGCATACTCCTTTGTCGATTCTGTGCCGAGACTTTAAAAATTGAAAGTTAATGATCAAATTGAGGAAAGTATTATTAACATTTGTTTTTAAAAAATAACATATATTATTACAGTGTTTGCCGAGTCACTGCCACACTCTTGTGACCATCCTTCAACCAGAGCATCGTAATCTTCGATAGGACAAGGAAAAATAGAGAAAAAATAGGAATTAAAATACTACAAGTTAATTTATACATACCGTTCTGACCATGTTGAAACCGCCAATCACTCCAAGTCCAACCCCAATAGTTGCAAGTGCAACGGCGATTGGGATTCGGATCAATCCATAGGCATACCAGGGTCTCTAAAAAGTTAAAACAAAATTTAATTTGCCCAATTAAACGTGGATTTAACATACCGAATCATCAGGCTTTCGCGTGTATTTGGTGTACCAGAGATTGGCTGCGAGGAAGCTGAAGAATCCAAATTGAGAGATGCAAAAGAGGTTTATTATGAGAACAAGTGCAGGATCTTGGGATTTAAAACAATATATAAAAAAATATAAATAATAAATCAATTGATGTATCGAATACTATAAGTAGATGGTCAACCTTTATGCGAGTAGATTAGCTTATCCGGAGGAGGAGGAGGTGGTGGTGGTGGCGGGGGCGGAGCAGCTCCCTCTTTCTTTGGGGCTTCCTCCTTTTTTGGAGCTTCCGCTTTGGGAGCTTCCGCTTTGGGAGCCTCATTCTTGGGAGCGGGTTTCTCACCCTCTGCCGCCTCAACTTTGCCCATTTTGAAGTGTGGATCCTTGAATAGACGGGAAATCTCGCCTGGAGCAGGCCAGGAGCGAGTTGACATCCACCGCCCATTANGGCCAGGAGCGAGTTGACATCCACCGCCCATTAAGGGCCCATTTGGGGACTTTCCGAAGCAAATAGCTCAACATCCTCGGAAAAATTTTGGCGGATTTTAAAATATTATCCAATTTGAGATTTGGATCAAAATTTGGGGCATATCTAATCACTTCCGGTTGTCAAGGGTCAGATAACTAAGGTTAAAAGGTCGTCACTTTTAACATTTATAAATAATTAAAACAAAGATAAGATAGGGATAGATTGCAAAATCATTATGGAGGATCAGGATCAGGGTCAGGACTTCATTGTGAAACCCACAGAACTTCGATTAAGCTTCAACAAGATTGTGACAACCGTCAAGAGCGATGATGAAGATTCAGAGGTTCCCACTGGGCCATTTGAGCCTGTTGTTGGAGGGACAGTCTCGGAAGAGGAACTCACAGCCAAGATGCGTCCAATCCTAAAGTCCACCGAACATCCCATCATGATAGATCTAGCCACCCTTGACCTCCCTCGACCAAATAAAAATTCCCTCGGGAAAGAAGAGCTTGCCATCTTTTCTACAATCTTTGAAAAAATTACATTGACAATTACAAAGGCTATAAGGCAAGCCCGGGGGACTCTTGACATCCTTACCTTTCCTCAGGCATCCTCCCTTATGGAGCCCCTATCTCGGTTGAAGGCGACTTTTCTAATAATCATTGAAGCTATCACTTTGATGGGGAGTTTTAATAGAGTCGAGCATGCACTCCTTTTAAATGATATTGGGGATATTCTTACGAGGTTGGTTTGCAAACCCAGTTCCTTGATTATATCCATTCTTAATGGAATTTAATATTTAATTTTTTTAAGGCTTGGATCCACAATTCGTGAAGCGTTGGCATCTTCAGGGCATTTCCTGGATGAAACAAAGTCACTCTCTGATCAATCTGAGCACCTCTTCAGAAAGAAAAAGGAGTTTCACGTTCAGCCAAGGCGTCTTTCAAAGGTCCCCATCTATTCCGACAAAGTACCCGAAAATGTCACACTTTACGAGGATGTCATACGGAATCCTTATGTGTACGAAGGCGTTGTCACCTATGGTTGGGGAGAGGGTGTCCTTACACTATACGCTGACCTCTCAAATGCCGAGATTGATTTTGTTTCGGAGGACTCTAGAGGAATTGATGATGGAACGAGGCTTGTTATTATTCATGTACTTATTGATACGGCAAATGACCTTCTCACCTACTCGGCTGAGCATCTTCGTGAAGCTATTTCAACGTTAGATCATCCTATATTTAAAGAAGAATTTCCTACGCTAGTAGATCGGCTAGCTCTACACAGCTTTGACCCCTTACAAGATCCGCTCTCCGCTCTAGAGTTGAAAACACACATCTCGGAGATGCGTCAAAAGCAGGATGACCTTATCAATATTGCTCTCAAGTATTTTTTTCCAATTTGTAATTAATTGTCAATTATAAATTGGATTTCTAAATAGAATACAAGATGAATTCCATTGGGTACGCCGATTTGTGGATGACCTAGACCATTTTACAAAAACACACCTTCTCGCACCTCCGAAAAATAAGAGTAAGACCGTGTTTTCTATATGCATCTGTACCTGGCTTAGGAGGAGACCTCCGAGGAGATCAAAATGGAACGAGAGTGGACTTATTGAAGAGCTGGGGAGGTCAGGTCGTGGTGAAATATCTCTTTCATACCCTATGAATAGCCGGATTCAGACTCAAGTGTATGTCTTTTATATAAAAAAAAACTCCAATGATAATTTAATATTAAATTTAGGTTCAAAATCAATTGCTCTTATTCGGTTCTATCGAGGAGATCTGAATCTGAAGCAAGGGAAAGGATAGGTAGTATGCAAGTCTACGAAGTACCGATTAATTGAGTAAGGCTAGTAATATTATATTAGATTTTAAAGTTACATAAGGCCCTACTCTTTATAAGTATCGGTAGTACTATCATACTAATACGATACAACTTGGCATTATCCAATATATTGTAAACCTTTGTAACTTTTTAATCTCCCATATAAATATATTACATAAAATTTGAAATCAAAAGTACAATAAATTATTTTTCTTGTAACTGAATATGCAGACCATTATATCCGTACTTTGTATATAATTCCAGAGTACAGAGTCTCTGGGAGAATCTCAGTTAAGTAAAATAATTTGGTATGTAAAAGGCTTAACCTCGAGACTCATTATCATGTGGGTAATTAAGGGCCTTGATCAGGGGCTTAAATATAGAAAAACAAACGGTCCAAGTATGTAGTAGCATAATTATAAGTAGGTTGAAGCTGTAAAGATAAGGACCATTAAATGGTGCTGAACAAAGGAAAATATTCAACATCAGCATTATTTTCAATCATTTCGAGCCTATAACTTTTCCCTGAACCTTGATTCTCCCGACTCCCGAGAAAGACCCGGATTTCTTCGGTTTTTGCCCGAATGGTGTCACATGGACGTCTCCGGAGGATGGGTAGCGGATTGTATTTCCCATTTAAATTTCAAATCCGGGTCCACTATGAAACCTCCTTCTCTCGGTTTACATAATTAATTATAGGGCTCAGATTACTCTCGATAAGATAGTCAAAACAATTACATATAATCTAGAATATACTGGGTCCTTTATTACCCTAGGATTAAAATCCGAAGGCGCCATAAATTTGTTCACTTACAAGTTGTGCAAGGTCAAACTGGAGGATTCCACGAAAGCATGGCTTCAAGAGTGTAATTTGATCGGCAATTCCCATTTCATTCGGTTCTGAAACACAATTCCGTCCAGTCTGTGTTAAAGAAATTGTGATAATATGGTGGTGAAGAAATTGCAAGAAAATCCTATGCCAAAGGCAAATGTGGTTTCAAAGCTATTCTTTTGGTAAGAAATCTAATGAGGAATTTATACAAAATTTTAATTAAGGTCCTTGTAGCTGGCTAGGAAAGCTCTTTGCAAAGGGAAACAAGAGGGAGCTGACCGCAGATGACCTGTACAGAGTTCTGGAGGAGGATGAATCCAAAAGACTCGGAGATAGGCTAAAAAAAACCTGGGATAAAGAGCTATTGGCTAATTCCAACCATGTCCTTGACATAGGCTCTCAAGAGGAGCTTACAAAAGTAAATAATGGTCATTTGAATATTGAGCACCCGGCTGAAAAGGGTATCAGAGATGGTGGAGGTCAAGGCAGGGGTCGTCCAAGGGGCAAAAAGAAACGGCCATCACTCTTAAGGACACTTTGGAAAGAGTTTGGACTCTGGTACCTGTTCATTGGGCTTCTAGCTCTTATTGAGGAATGCATTTTCAAGTAATTAATAAATTAATATTATATAAGGCTAACCTAGTGGTTTTAAAATTGTTTTGTATTATAATTTATAGGCTTATGCAACCTTTTTTTCTTGGGTATTTGCTCCGCTATTTTTCGGGAAATGATGGTTATACAAAAAGAGATGGATATTTGTTTGCTGGAGGCATATGCCTAGGTATGCTCATTCTAGAAAAACAAAGGTCAAATGTCAAATTGTATTTTGAGCAGGTGCTGGGCTATATACATTTACACATCATCCATATTTCTTTGGAGTAATGCACATTGGAATGCAGATAAGAGTTGCAATATGCTCTCTAATTTATCGGAAGGTTACTTAATAAATTAACTGCAATGAATATTAATTAACTATGATTTAATTTCATGTTCTAGGCACTCAGATTGAGCAATGCCTCCCTGGGGAGGACCAATATTGGACAAATGATTAATCTTTTGTAAGAAATATCTGATGAAATATTTATTTTTAGCTGAAAAACACAATTTATTAATTTTTTTTAAAGATCAAATGATGTGAACCGATTTGATCAGACTCCAATGTTTCTGCCATATTTAATCGTAAGCTAAAATTTTGATAATTTGTTAATAATATTTGATTTGACAATTTATTTTTCCGGCAGGTGGGACCAGTAATGACTGTGATTGTGACGGTACTCTTGTGGCAATATTTTGGATATAGTTGCCTCACAGGATTGGCGGTTCTTATCCTGTCTATTCCATTCCAGGGTAAATTTCTGATCTCATGTGGTCTCTTGACCTTTTGAAATGACTCATTTCCATTACAGGTTTAATGGGAAGAAAATTCTCAAAGTATAGGGTACAAACGGCGGGGAAAACAGATATCCGAATTCGATATATGCATGAGATTATCTCAGGGATTCGTGTAATAAAAATGTACACTTGGGAAAAAGCATTCTCGGCACTTGTCAATACATCTAGAGAGTAAATATTAATTATTACAATTACTACTTATTTTTAATTGACTTTTTCCCCATAAAGGAATGAGGTTAAAGTGATAAAGCAGACTGCAAGGCTAAGAGCTATCAATTTTAGCATCTTTTTCACCTCTTCGAAACTAATTTTCTTTATAACCCTGATTACATATATTTACACGTAATGCTGTTTACATATTAATTTATATTAAATATTTTTTAAATTAATCTTTCTATAAAAAGTGACAATCTTCTTACTGCCGAAAAAGTATTTGTATCCCTATCCCTCTACAACAATATCAAGGTACATATCGTATAATGTCTTAAATTAGACCTTTCTTTGAAATTAAATTAAATTATAGCTTGTAATGACACTATTCTTCCCATATGCCGTATCTCAACTGGCTGAAGCACTTGTATCCATTAAGAGACTTGAGGTTTGCCCTATTTGATCCAGATCAGCATGTTAAAATGTAATATTAACGCAATTACAGAATTTCCTCCTGATGGAAGAGCGGGATATTTCAGCCACCTTCACTGATATTGAAAATGGCGCAGCAAAAGAGTGGGACAAGTCTGTTGTTATTCAAGAGCTCAACGTGAGGTAATTTTAAAAAATAACATTTTAGTTTTTAGTTTAGTTTATAAAAATTTTAATTACAAGGTGGACTCCAGAGGGAGAAAATACCCTTACGGATATTTCTTTACAAGTAAAGCCGGGTCAACTCGTAGCGGTCATTGGACATGTAGGTTCCGGAAAGAGCTCTCTCCTCCAAGCAATTCTAAGGGAAGTACCGTTGACAAGAGGTACCCTCCGGGTCAATGGTCAGCTCGCTTATGCTTGTCAAGGTCTGTAAAAGATTTAATATATTATATTAGGAGTATATATGTTTTTTTATGCTTGTCAAGAATCCTGGATTTTTGCTGGAAGGTACTTAGGTTTAGTAATTTCATAAACTTTTTCGAAGATATATGGTTGACATTTTGAATCTAGCGTTCGAGAAAATATACTATTTGGAAAGGAGTACGATCGACCTTGGTATAAAAAAGTCATAAGAGCATGCGCCCTTGAAAAAGACATTGAACTATTCCCATATGGGGATAAAACCCTTGTTGGCGATCGGGGGACAGCACTTTCTGGCGGGCAAAAGGTTAGAATTAATTATTTTTTAAAAAAATTAAAAATATTTATAATAAATTAAAATTATTTCAGGCTAGAATTAATCTTGCGAGGTAGTGAGTCAGTGCGAGACACTGTCATTTATTTTGGATAAATAATTTCTAAAATAGAGCTTTTTTATAGGGCCGTTTATGCAAATGCCGACATATATTTGCTTGATGATCCCTTATCAGCCGTGGACGCAGAAGTGGGTCGTCATCTATTTGAATATTGTATCGGTAATCATTATAACTTTATACATAACTTCATAATTATAACTTTTAAAAAATCAAAACGATATTTAGGGCCTGAAAGTATCCTGGCGTCAAAGGCGCGAATTCTCGTCACACATCAATTAAGTTTCATCAAATTTGTTGATCATATCCTCCTATTAAAGGATGGCAGGATTCAAGTTGAAGGGAATTATGAAGAACTTATTTCTGAAAAGGGTATAAACTTTGCTCAGATGCTTCGAAATGACGAGAAGGAGGAAGAAGATGATGAACTATCGAGTGATCTTGAAGTAGTGCCTGAAGAAGGGTATGAATCAGATGGACAACCTACGGCGTCTCCATCAAGAAGACTCCCTGGTATTCGAAAGCGAATCAAACATGCATCAGAGTCGGAATCCCTTCGGAAAGAATCTGTAGACCTGGCATTTGATCCCAAAACAGAGGAGGAGCAAACACAAGTTGGTTCCATCAAGATTGGACTTATTGGTTCTATACTTCCGGTCAGGGTCATCAATATTAACCCTCTTCTTGCTCATTTTTTCAAATTTCCTCGTCCAATTATTTTATACCGGAAGTGATTTCTGGCTAAATATTTGGACAAAGGAGGAGGAAGATCGAGCTGATAATAATACGGTCCCTGGAAGGGATCCTGATGACCCTTGGTACAAAATATACCATGACCGGGATACACAAGTGATCATTTATGCTGCTTTTATATTCGCTCTTTTTATCGGATCTCTCGTAAGAATAAAAATTAATTCAAATATACGATATTTATGTAAATTGTGTTGTAAAAAATATCAAATATTTCTTTAAAAGTGGAGGTCATTCACTTTTTTTGAAGCTACATTGAATTCATCAATGGCACTCCATAAGCAAATGTTTCAAGGCATCATTCGGGCGCCGATGAAATTTTTCGAGCAAAATCCAATAGGTAATTTTTAGTTGATTAGTCATTAGATTACATAAATCCAAATTGTGTATATAATTCTACAATATCTTATCGCACTGCTATATAATAATATTAATGAAATATGAACTATTTATAGGGCGAGTTCTAAATAGATTCAGCAAAGATACTGGACAAATTGACGACCTACTCCCTACAACATTCTACGATGCAATGGAGATTTTTATGAATATTCTGGGAATAATTGTAGTGACATCAATCGTGAATCCATTCCTATTGATTCCAACTGCTATCCTCACGGTCCTCTTTTATTTCCTTCGGGGATTCTATATCAAAACTGGGCGGAGTATCAAACGGATTGAGGGTCTCAGCCGATCCCCAGTATTCTCACATTTGAGTACAAGTCTTTATGGTCTAACGACTATTCGAGCTTTTAAAGCAGAAGATAAATTTGTGGTTCGATTTGATGATCTTCAGGATTTCCATTCTTCAGCATGGTTCCTCTTTCTATCAACTACGCGTTGGTTCGGGATCCGCCTTGATTGGATCTCGGTGTTCTTTTTGTCAATTGTTACCTTCAGTTTTATGTTCTTCTCACCTGATGGTGGCACTGAAGTTGGCCTTGCCATCTCTTCTTCAATCATGCTTACTGGAATGTTCCAGTGGGGGGTTCGTCAAAGCGCAGAGCTTGAGAATCAATTTGTCTCGGTAGAGAGGGTACTGGATTACACAAAGATTGAATCTGAGGCAAACCTTGAATCTGAAAAAGATAAAAAGCCTCCAAATGGCTGGCCTGATCGTGGGGAAATTGTAATGTCAAATGTTATGCTGAGATATAGCGAAGACGCCAAGCCTGTCTTGAAAGATGTAACAATTACAATCAAGCCATGCGAAAAGGTTGGGATTGTTGGAAGAACTGGGTAATTTACATAAAATAATAAATAATAAATTTTTATTGTGTCAAAAAATATTTTATGTCTAGAGCTGGGAAAAGTTCACTATTGACAATCCTATTCCGGATTGCTGAACCTACAGGCGTAATCGAGATTGATGGAATTAATGTCCTTAAAATCGGGCTTCATGATCTTAGA
>JAAZTK010000642.1:0-18612 GCA_036507255.1 Megalothorax incertus
TCTAGGATTAACACATTAAAGAAAGAATTGCACAAAAATAATTTGTATATTTTGAAAAAAATTGCAATTCAGGTGCAATTTTCAATTAAGGCCGAATTACATCAAATTAAATTATGCCTAATACTTTGTAGTAATGATTAATGATCCCTCCAAATGCAAAAACTTGAGCTAATCGAGGATTCGAGATGCCTTGTCATATAAAAACATGGCTAAACTCTAATATGAATTATGGGCACTCGTAGGATACTTTAAAATTTTGTATATCCAGATGGTACCTAGTGTCCGTACGTAGTCATATTCGGCATATAGAATTAATTGGCAAAGGTCTAAGTTGGGCATGTAGCTCAATAGGCTCAATACATCAATCATATCAATAGGTTAGTATTATAGTTAACCAGTAATATTAAGCTAATAGCAATCCTTTAACCTTTTATGAGTAAACTATAAAAGGAAGAATGAAGAATTCGATTGGGATCAAATTGCAAGTTGCAAGATAATGGCTTTTTGAATATCGATATCTCAAAACTAGATTCAGAGATCCTTATTGGGGGATTTAATTCGACGAGATATTAGTCGAAATATTTGCATGATCTCGTCAGATGGAAAGAGGTCAGTAGTACTAATATGTACTGATCGTATCGCACCAACAAGGTCAAACAAAAGTGCTACTTAAGCGTTAAGATCTGTTTGAACAGCTCCACAAATTGGAAAGAAATTCATATCCCTTAATTTCAATTAATTACCCCCATCTCAGCTATAATCCCTACAAGAGATACATCTTTCGTGTTTGGATGGGGTCGTCACGAGCTCTAGGAGCTGGCAAGAGTCTTAGTGCCAAGTGGCTAGCTTCCTCGGAGTCAGAGTCACGATTTTGAACCTTTGGAAGGTGGTGTTTGGTTGCGGAAACCGCCACCAGATTGAATTTGAGGTTGATTTAATTATTTTTTGAGGCGGTATTTCTCGCCACAGATGAAATCGACAAATGTATATCACGTGTAAACAATCCCAAGAGCAATGACACCTTCCCTCCAGATCCCACAGGAGCCCCTACCAACTCCTACTCCAAGGAATGACAACCGATTTCCTTTCAAATGGTTAAATGATGACACTCTTCGATGGCCAGAATTAGTAGGGAAGAGGAGGAAGTATTTACGAGCATCGGGAATATAATAGAGTGTAAAATGGCCTTTTAAATCTTTTTTACGAGCTACCAAATTATCCCGTGACATTGAAGCCATTTTGCACATCATCCCGGCCAAGCTTTACTTCCTCCTGCAATGCTTAAGCATCTTCAAAGCCAATAATAGACTCTAGAATAAATCTTTAATTGCAAAATGAAAAGTTTTATTAAATAAAATAGCAAACTTTACGATTTTCACCAGTCATCCTTGTCATATTAGAGTCCTACCACGGATGAGGAGGTCCAAGCAGGACTTAGGTATAAATTTCATTTAAAAAAACTCACTTTCGTAATAAGATTTACTGTATTTATTGTAATCGAAGATCATTCGAAGCTTTAATACTAAATTCCTAAGCGAATTTCATATCAAATTGAACAAATCTCGAAATTCTGAATCCACTCGATCGAAATAAT
This sequence comes from Megalothorax incertus, assembly GCA_036507255.1. Taxonomy (NCBI): domain Eukaryota; kingdom Metazoa; phylum Arthropoda; class Collembola; order Neelipleona; family Neelidae; genus Megalothorax; species Megalothorax incertus. The sequence goes on from JAAZTK010000642.1 coordinate 1,595, forward strand.
AATGAAATCGAGTCTTGGTCTTTTTTTGTGAGATGCAATTCGACAAAGGGAATTATCTCAATCGGCCGATTGTCACAAAAATGAATTAAAAGCCCATTAAAATTCCCGTTGGAGAAAGGATCGCATCTCCCATTCTACGATACTTGTAGAGTTACTCATTCTTGTACTCTTACTTACTACTCTCGGTATATTGAGCACGTACTTTTCATCTCGACTAATAAACTCTAGACTCTCGACAATGAATGAGATAGTTAGCCTGTAAATTAACAATTAATTGGACAACAATGCGATGAAACGTGATCCTTGTGTAGAAAAAAACTACAATTCCAAACAAATTCCAATGAGATTGCATATATACGAATATGTATAACGTGCTCCATTTTTTGTTCCATATGAAATTGGCTTCGATATACTACTAGATACGAGATAGTAGCTCGTAAATTGCTCCTGCATTAAGCCCTAGAACAAATTGACAATTACTAATTAATGGAATCATCTTTATTAGGATACTTGGAATAAGACGGACTTTCGAAAGCCATTGCTTTCAAAAAAGCAAAGGTTAGTTAATTAGCAATCAGTTCGCATTCCCCCGTGTGCAAAGTTTAAGGTTGGGGGGAGGAGATGTGGAAGGAACGGTGGGAGGTTTAAAAGCTTCAAAGGCTTTTTTTATTAATGGCTAATCTCATAAAATCTGGCGAGATAGTCATCTAGTAAGCAAATTCGGGAAGATATGTAAAGTTTTTCTCGAGTCATTGAGCCTTTGAGAGTTTGAGAGTGAAACACGTTTTTTTACCAGCTTTGGTGGTGGAGGAGGGTGAGGTTTTAAGAGGGCGAAGGCACAGTGCCGACAATGCAATGAATGCGAAATTTATCTGGTAATCTCCTCCAAACCTCAATGGAATAATATTGTAGTCTTTTCAAATACCATTTCATTCATTCAATGGCAATGTCTTCAGTGAAATGCTCGAATCCCCATTGAATATGAGGGTTATAGATGATTAACTAGTAGGAAGGTAGGTACTAGGAAAGGGAATTCCGAATATTATGGGGATTGTTTTTAAATGGTATGATTGAAATGTAGAGCAAATGAGGAGTGCGTGTGGAAAGTGGAAGGGGGAACAATTTATGAGAGAGAAATCACTCCCAAGAAATCTTAATGTAATTTGCACAAATATTCGAACAAAGATTACAAGATTACATGCAAATAAAGGCCAATCTGTCAATCTATTTGATCATTTACAAAATAAATTAAAAATGAGAGAAACGCCGTGTACAAATCAATCAATTTCAATGCATTGCAAATCTTGAATTTGTTGTACCTACTACAGCACCTACTTGTATAACGGATCTATCTAGAATCTTGCAATTCAAATAAGTTCAAATTGGCCCCAAATGGCAAATTGTATCAAATTGTATCAAATTTCAGAGCTGAATTTGGGCAGTGATTGCACCTTTGCAAGCCTGCAATTATCTAGTCTAAACTTCAATACGGCCGAGTATTATACTCGGCAATTTGTGAATGAATCCCATCTTTATCAAGCTAGCTGAATATGGATCTGTAATAGATGGGATTTGGGTTAAACAATTTCCAATTTAAAAAGCAAATAAGGCAGGTCAGAAATTACTCTAGGATGAGAAATTGAAAACATCTTCATAACAGTCCGATAAAAAACATATACAAATGCTCTGGTTTAGTTTTGCAAACAGCCATTATTTATCATCTCGATTCGAGGCTCCTGAAGCTGAGGATTAGTCGAAGATTCAATTTCAAAGCGTAAAATCTTGATTACACAAGTAGGTAGCCGTAGGTAGGCTTTTAATTAACTTTAATTAGGGTCTAGGACTTAACAAGTTTAGGTCAATCATTGTAAAAAATTGATGGGGGAGCTCGGAGGCTCTGAAGATTAATCTCAAGTTCAATTTCCTTAACCAAACCAAGTTTAGTCCATCGAGTTGTATGTAATCTGATCATATTGATTTGAATTCAACTTGCAATTACAACCCTGCCACCCCCTAATGATATTTGTGATAAGAATACCTACTCGAGGACCGAGGTGCGAGTAAATGTGCACCTGAGACTCCTGAGCCCATGTCCAATCAATCTTCCATCATAAAAACATTCTTTTGCAAGGGAGCAGGTCTGAGAACGGCCCTCTCCTCATTTCCCTTGAATTAACATGGGCTGAACGACCTGAAAATTAATTTCTCCTCCTCCTTTGGGAGCTCCAACCATTGAGGCATTCAACAATCAGCCGAAAGGGAGAGGAAAGTGCGTTTAATATCAATAATTGAAGAGGCTCGAGGGGGGAATTTAACCGAGTAGGTTTATATCTACCTCTTATGATAACCTACAAAGGTATTGTACTCTGCAGAGGATCCTGATGGTGAGGCGATTGAAATTTAAGGTGCCGTCAGTCAATCAGATGGGGATAATAGATTGATGGAACTTCCTCCGACACTTTCATTGGATTTCTCAATTAAATTAAAGCGTAACAAAAAGGGCTAGCTTTTTCAAAGTTAAAATCAATTGTGAGACCATCAGAAAAATCGTCAAAAATTAGCAAAAGTCTCTCAAAACCTACTTAAATCATGCACGATCTTGTCCTGCCTCGCTCTGGCTTGTTTGATTCAAGTGACCCTTACAAACCAACAATGCTACTTTCTAATTATCACCCCAATTATCAGCTCATTACTCCATTCATTAGTACCACACAGTACAGTGGAGGAAAGTAAATAGAAATCTATTTGCCAAGAATTAGCAAGTAAACTTTTGGGATCCAAGATTCCAAATTGAAATTCCTTTTTCGACTTTCAATTTTAGGAGAAATGCCGCAAGGGTTATTTGGAAAATGCTGAGATCGGGATTGCCGAATGCTTCCTAATTTAGTATCGTAATTAATAAACGATAAAGATCTCAAATTGATATAAAACTTATCCTGAATCAAGCGAATGAAGGATCATCAGCAGTCTATAAAATTCTCAAGGTTGCTCTTAACTCTGAAGATGATGTTGTACAGATACTTACACACCTGATAGGGAACGTTTAAAGAAGACAAGAGTATATTTTAAGATTATTTATGGACATGACGTGATTTGTTCAGAATTATGGACAGACATCGAGCGGAGAGAGTAAAGCAAATATTTTGCAAGCATTTAAAGATATACATATGATAGATATGATAATGATATGTGCAGTTCTTGGAATTAATCAGGTTCCAATTGCCTGTATAATGCAAGAATTTTTAGACTTGTGCTGTTGAATATCTCAAATATCAATTAAGCAATTTATATTGCACTTCTAGCTGGAATCTATTCCTATATTTTGAGTGTTACTGAAATTGAACAAATATTGGAATTAATTGCAGATTATGAATTATGATGTTATGATCTACCTAGATTATAAATCTAAATTGATGATCCACTTATCAATTAAGCTAACTGCATAATCTATTAATTAATGAGGACTGACCTGATAGATGGTCTTGACCCTGACAGCTTTGGACACACTCTCACGAACTTGGGCCGCACTCCCGGGTTTGCAAAGAACTCGGGCAAACTTCCTCTCCGACATATTTCCTGGATGATTATTGTACTTTTCTTTTAATTGGCCGACCTTCTCGTCAACTCCTAGTCAATTTATTGGCACAATTGAATCCATCCATGATCCTGTACAGTAAAAGAAAGATTAGCAAAATTAATAAATAAATTGGCAAGTATTGGCAAAATCCGTACAATATTTGGTTTTTCGCCATCAAATTAAAATAACCCTTCATAAATGCACAAATCACTTTCCTCCACAATTAAAAATCGCCCAATTAACCCTATATTAATTATATTGACATTTTTGATTGTAATCTTATCTTTTTTCAAGGTAAAACAAACCACCAAAATAATAATCCCTCCAAATAATAATATTTAAATCTTTATCAAAATTTGTATTTTGATCCTTGCCTGTAGGGTAATTTTGAGAATTTTGGCGTTAAATTGGATGACAAAAAGGCTGTAGTTTTGCTCTAATTACACTTCAATTAATTGAGATGATTGAGGAGGAGGAAGGAAGACAATTAAACTGCAGCAAATTGGCGATAAACATTCAAAAGGGTTAAGAATAGGCGAGCTTTATGCTCTCTACATATACCCCCTAATGTTGAATTGATGTTGAAGGCATTTCAAACACTGTATTTGCCAAATGCAATGCAATGTAATTTAATTAAATCCTTGTGATTCTTAATTAATTGCTTCACACGCACACCAGTGCACCACCTCACCACCAGGCTGAATATATTAAAGATAAAGAGGTTTAATCAAAGCATGTTTATTCAATATGCGAATATATGACTATTTATATTTTATACTCAAGTTTTAATATAAAAGTTTGAAATTAAACTCCTTTAAATTAAGATAGAACACATCCTACATAAACTTATATTTCCCTTCTTTCATTCTCTTTTGTCGAAGGTCCTCTCTTTGCCAGGAAGCGAGTCCAGGAGGAAATGGGACAGCGAGAGGATACTTGAGTGGCTTTGGAGGAGGTTGAAATGGATGCCTTTCCTTTAATTTCTCAACGAGAAGCTCCTCTTGAAGAGTTTTTGGATCTTTATATTGATCCAGATAGAGATTGAAAGGTTGGAGTTTGGGGAACCATTCTTGTGGAGGCTTTTCAAGTGGAGTAAAGTCATATTCAAATGAAGGTTCTTTCATATCTGAAATTAAATGATTTTTTCAGATATTAAAAAGCAATTTTAATAAAGTAGGTAATTTAATAATTTGTACAAGTATTACCTAATACATTCTGATAGAAATCAACTACATTGATATCCCAGTCAGATTGGAAGAATCGAAGTCCAATCGGAGTCATCTCATCTTGTAGTTCTCGATAAAAGTCATAAGTTTTGAAAGAACGAGCTCCCAAATTGTTACAAGGACTCTCACGCTTCCATTTTGAGAAATCAATGACCTTCTCTTGCTTGTAGAGTACAAATATATATCGGCAGTAGCCTAACCCACGAGCAGGGAATGGCTGCATGTAATTAATTAACTCTTGACCTTTGCTTACATCATTTCCGGGTATATTTCCACTGAAAAATGAATAAAATCATGATCTTTCAATACAAAGTCGTAAAATTAGCATATTACAAATGACTTACACAGCCCAATGAAGGTATTCGCCACCCTCTTCACTAAAATGATTATCTGGGCATGTCATTACAAGAGTATAGAGATCATCCTCATTTTTGACTGGATAATTCACATGTGGAGTACTTGCAGCTTCACTAGGTTTAATAAGATTCCCCATATACACCCTTGACACGGTTTCCTCTGAGCCAGGGTAGTCAAAAGTAATTAAGAGTATAGAGATCTCCATCATTTTTGACTGGATAATTCACATGTGGAGTACTTGCAGCTTCACTAGGTTTAATAAGATTCCCCATATACACCCTTGACACGGTTTCCTCTGAGCCAGGGTAGTCAAAAGTAATTGATAAAGGTAGATATGGGATAAAATAAGCATCTCCAAAAAGGCTCTCGTAAATCCCGTAATATTCAGCAGCATCTTTAAGCTGTCCAGGTCCAACTGTAGACTCCCAATTCTCGTAGACCTTGTCCAGAGGTACTTTATCTAAATTAACACATAAATCATTATAAAAATTGGCATAAATTCTTAAATCTTTTACGAGTTCTTGCTCGGGTAGCTCTCTCCACCTCCACATCCTTTTTCAACTCTTTCCGAATTGCAATCCTCTCGGTCAATGTGTCCTTTTTCCGGTTCCTCGGCTGATGGTAACCGATATTGACACGGTAGTGAATCGATGGGTCCTTGTACTCATTCTCTGTGGTCAGACGATTAATTTAAATTAATTAAATCAATTAAATTAAAAAATTACCGGCAATAATTTCCGAAAGTGATTTGATATCTTCTTCGGGGATGTACGCGGAAGGAGGGTAAAGGACTTCCGGTTGAGAGTACCTTATGGCAAATGAGCGGACACCTCGTGTGCGAAGTGGCGGTAGCCTCAAGAACTTGAGGGCAAGTGACATGACCTTAAAAAATAATTATTTTAATTTTATTTTAATTTTAAAATTCGAAATTGGCTCCATTCAAATGACCCTAAATCCCGCCATTCCCACTTTCAATTCAAATACAAGTTCCTCGAAAGAAAGCGGGCCTGAATTTCTTGCGTCTTTGTCGTCACTTTTTGAGCCCTTAAGTCACAATTTTAATTAATTTGGTCGTGACATTGTGTCCACATTTTTCGTACCAATATGCCACCGGCGGGGGTTGACCGGGACATGTTCCAGCGACGTCTCCTTCGGCTCTATTCAACTTGGAAGGTAGTTTCGATTTTTGAACAAAAGTCAAAGCGTTGCCGCACTTTGCGATTTTTGCTTTTGACACTTTGAAAAATAATTAATTAATTGGATGCTTTTGTTTAATTTTTGCAGGATGACACTGGAGAATTTGGTAAAGTCGATGCAATTGCGATTGCTGTCGGAGTAGATGAAGAGACCGTGTATTGCAAGTCAACAGCGCTTCAAGTAATTTTATTTTAATTGATAAATTGAAGGTGACATTGACCTCATTCTATTGTAACTTACAGACTTGGCTATTCGGTTATGAGCTACCTGATACGATAATGGTATTCTGCGAAAAAGTGGTCTACTTTTTGTCCTCAAAAAAGAAGATTGATTTCCTCAAATCTGTTGAATCAAAGGAGGAGAATGGCCTACCCTCTGTCAAGCTTTTAATTCGCGATAAGGTAAGTTTAATAGCAAGTATAATTGCATAAAGTCATATACTAATTAATATTTATCCAAAAAATAGAGCGACAAAGATAAGGCCAATTTTGACAAATTAATTGAGGCGATTAAAGAGAGTAAAAATGGAAAGAATATGGGAATTTTTAGCAAAGACAAATTCCCTGGCGAGTTTATGGATGAATGGAAGAAATCCATCGAGAAATCCGGTCTGGAGAGCGTAAGTTTAATACAATTTTTGATTATTAAAAAAAATACAAAACTAATCATTAAAATTTAAACATTTCTGGCTTCTCAGGTGGATGTAAATGCATTTATCGCTTCAATTCTATCCGTTAAAGAAGAGGCTGAAATTCATACGATGAAACGTGCTTGCCAAGTGTCTGTGGATCTCTTTACCAAGTATTTACGTGATCAAGTTATGGTAAGGGCATCTTTGATGAGTTTAAATGGCAAGTTTTTAATTACTCTATTTTTAAACCAGGACATTGTGGATGCGGATAAAAAAGTACGCCATCAAAAGCTCGCCGAGGGGATTGACGGAGCTCTTACGGACAAAAAGTATGTGAGTGGGATCGACACGAACCAAGTGGACATGTGCTATCCTCCTATCATCCAATCTGGTGGAAACTACAACCTCAAGTTCTCCGCTGTAACGGACAAGAATATTCTACATTTTGGAGCCATCGTATGTTGTTTGGGTGTACGTTACAAGTCCTACTGCTCCAATATTGTCCGAACTCTCCTCGTCAATCCAAGCGATACTGTCCAAGAAAATTACAACTTTCTTTGCACGGTGGAGGAGGAACTTCTCAAGCTACTGGTCCCTGGTGCGGTCCTCTCAGATGTTTACGATCAAACCCTTGAATTTATTAAAAAAGAGAAACCGGATCTTGTCCCACATTTGACCAAGAACTTTGGCTTTGTAATGGGGATTGAATTCCGCGAAGGATCTATGATTATTGCGCCAAAATGTACGGGGGTTGTCCAAAAAGGAGCCACCTTCAATGTTAACATCGGGCTAGCGGATTTGAAGAATACGGATGATAAAGATAAGAAATATGCGCTTTTTATTGGGGAAACTGTCGTCGTGAATGCTGAAGGGTAAGTATTTTAAATATTAATTCAAATCTATTTAATTTACATATGATTCTATATCTTAGGCCCGCAACTCCTCTGGTATCCAGCAAAAAGAAGCTCAAATCCATTGGTATATTCCTCAAGGAGGAGGACGACGAAGAGGATGAGAAGGAGAATGAGCCAGAGCAGTCTGAAATGCTGAGTAGAAGCCGAAGAACTGCTGTACTTGAGTCCAAGCTACGGGTAATTACGTATATTTTTTAAAGTTTACCAATTTTTGGGGTCTTTTTTCTGAAAATCAAATAGCAAGAACATACTTCTGAAGAAAAGCGCAAAACACAACAGCGTGAGCTTGCTGAGCAGTTGAATGAGGCTGCAAGGATGCGGCTTGCTGAGCAAAAGGAAGGGAAAGGGACTGAAAAAGTGCGGAAATCGAATGTATCGTATAGAAATGTGAGCCAATTTCCTCGTGAGAAGGAAGTTGAACAACTCAAGATCTATGTGGGTAAGTTCGATCGCTTTAAAAAAATAAATACACTATTTTGGTTGAAGAATTTAATAATTTAATGCTGAATTTGGTCTCTAGACATGAAATACGAGACAGTTATTCTACCAATCTTTGGAATGCCGGTCCCATTTCATATTTCAACAATTAAAAACATTTCCCAGTCCATCGAGGGAGACTATACGTACCTTCGAGTAAACTTTTTCCACCCTGGAGCTACAATTAGCAAGGCTGAGGGATCATTTGCGAATCCAGAAGCTACATTTCTCAAAGAGGTACATTCTAAACGTTTATTTAAATTTAAATACATGTAAATACGTTTAATTTAATTTCATATTGAATTCCTGGATAGGTCACGTATCGTTCCACAAATGTTAAAGAGCCTGGAGAGATTTCTGCACCATCTGCGAATTTAAATACTGCATTTCGTCTCATTAAGGATGTCCAGAAAAAGTTTAAAACACGTGAAGCGGAGGAACGTGAAAAGGAGGACCTCGTAAAACAAGATTCGCTACTCCTCTCCGTAAATAAAGGGAATCCCAAGCTAAAGGATCTCTATATCCGACCAAATATTGTGCAAAAGCGGATTTCCGGTGTCCTCGAAGCACATTCAAATGGATTCCGTTATACATCAATTCGTGGGGATAAGATTGACATTCTTTATAAATAATATTCGTCATGCAATCTTTCAACCTTGCGATGGAGAAATGATTATCCTCCTACATTTCCATCTTAAGAATGCTATCATCCTTGGGAAAAAGAAACATGTTGATGTACAATTTTATACTGAAGTTGGAGAGATTACAACTGACCTGGGGAAGCATCAACATATGCATGATCGTGATGATCTGGCTGCAGAACAAGCTGAAGCGTGAACTTCGTCATAAGCTTACGACTGCTTTTAAGAGTTTTTGCGAAAAAGTTGAGCTCATGACAAAGAATGATATGGAATTTGATTCACCATTTAAAGAATTGGGATTTCCTGGAGCTCCATTTCGATCCACGGTACTCTTACAGCCTACCTCTGGCTGTCTCCTTAATCTTACAGAATGGCCACCATTTGTCATCTCATTGGAGGATTTAGAGTTGGTCCATTTTGAGCGAGTTCAATTCCAGCTTAAGAATTTTGATATGGTCTTCATCTTTAAAAATTACCATAAAAAGACGGCAATGATTAACGCTGTTCCAATGAATATGTTGGATCATGTGAAGAATTGGCTCAAGTAAGGGTTTTGAATTTAATATTTAATTAATTCTAATAATTGACAAATTGCATTACAGCTCTTGCCAAATCCATTACACCGAGGGGATACAGTCTCTAAATTGGGTTAAAATTATGAAAACGATTACGGATGATCCTGAAGGATTTTTTGATAATGGTGGATGGGGTTTTCTTGAACCGGATTCTTCATCTGAGCAATCTGAGGAGGATGAAGGATCTGAAGAGGATGAGACTTTTAATGTAAGCGAGGATGAGTCGGAGGAAGATGAATCTGATTCAGATGAGGATTTGTCAGAGGTGGATGAGGATGAGGAGTCGGATGATGCTTCAGAAGGTGGGGGTTTGTTCTTACGGCTTTTTTAAAGACTTTTAGATTTTAATCCATATATCATGTAATTTTAGATGATTATGGAAGTGGCGAAGAGAGTGGAAAAGATTGGTCAGACCTCGAGGCTGAGGCTGCTGAAGGTAATTTTTAAAAAATACATTTTTTGAATTTTGAATTTAATGATTTGGATTTTTTTAGCGGATAAAAATCAGAAATACTTTGAGGATGAATATACGCGGTCCAAGGGTGGGAAGCCTGGAGTAAAGTTGCCACCAATGTCTTCACATAAGAGTGGGGGTTCACACTCAAAGGGTTCCTCCTCAAAGGGTGGCTCTTCATCAAAGGGGCATTCCTCAAGGGATGGAGATCGAAAGAAGAGTTCCTCCAGCAAGAGGTAAATTTAATTAAACCCCGCGAGCTAAAAACTCATTGAATTTGAATTTCATTTAAATTAATTTAATTTCTAGCTCTCCTTCAAAGTCTTCTTCAAAGGGCGGGAGCAGCAGCCACCACAAATCCTCAAAGAGTAGCCACAATGATAAGAAACGACGGCATTCTTCCCGAGATCGCGATTCGCCACGAAGTAAGAAGTCGAAGAGATAAATGGATCCAGTAAAAGATGCAGCTTTTGTATACAATTTCATTTCAAGCATTTTTTTATTTATAAAAACTCCATTGTAAATAACCGTAATTTCAAAACATATACTACTCTGAGGAATTCAGGCATTTTTAAAAAATTTTTAATGGTAATTGAAATTCTAAAAATTCAAAAAAAAATACTTATACGACGAGTTAATTTTTTTATGGAATTTAAAATCAATGTATTTTTACTCGTCTCTAATCTTAAATTATCTAATTTCTTTTCTGATAAAACTGATATGATAGTTTGTATTAATAAGTAATTAATTAATTTAATGTGCTATTGTAAAGCGTATTAAAAATTGTACTAATATAGTACCTACTACTTGTACGATTAAACTACGATATTCTATTATACAATTATTCTTTTATAGACTCAAAATTAAATAAGATCAAATACTGATAAATTCATACGTTAATTAATAATGATACAATATTTATACTACGAAACTATCCTGTATTATAATACTATTGCATTGTCTACAATATTTAAGTATTTTTTCGTGTAAAATAAACCAGAAATATTTTAGCAATCACAACAATTTTGCTATATAAAGTCCTATATCTAATTACTAATTAGTAATTATTTCATATTCCAAGTCTATAACATAAGCAAATAGCTCTCCGTATGGGTGTTTCCTTTTAGAACAGAATTTCTCAATTGATTTGGTAGGGATTGCAATTTTGTGTGAGTCGTGACCCTCATTGCTTCGAATTGAAATCACTGGGATTGTCCATTCAATCCTTGCAGTCTGGAAAAAAAAGATTAGATATATATTTAATTAGATAAGCTTAATTTAAAGTTTACTTCGTCATCTTTCATAAAGATTGTCACTTTAATTAGGTAGCGAGACGCAGTGTGAGGTGGCCCAATTAGCGTGAACCAAATGTACACAATCCCTCGCTCAATTTTCATATGTCGGAGGAATACATCTTGATCAAAGAGGAGGTAGAACATTGGCCATGGTCCATCTGTTTTGATGTCATTGGAATATTCGGCCATTTCCAGAGTCCTCTCCTCCTCCAGGGAGTACCCCTCGCAAGCATGTTCTGTTTTTAAATGTTCAAAATACTCTTTATATCGAATTGGCTTCCGGTTACAACGCCGATTCTCCCATAGATTGCATATAATATATCGGAAATCGCATTCCTCCACGTGGGTCCTATAGTCAGAGCCTTTGACAACCCTCTGACATCCATCTTCAAAATATTTGCACCAAAAGGAGGATTTTGCGACAATTAGCTCCACCGCTGCATTCCTATTGTTGGAGAGATCTTCCCCGCAAATTCCGCACTATGTACCAAGTTGGTAAAAACGCTTATTTTATGTATAGGATATTATTTTAGGGTCTTACCTTGTGCTCCTCCCTGCATTTCCCGCAGATTGTATGCCCAAGGCTGTGCAAAACACGTAATAAACACGTAATAACACGTAAAAAACACGTATTAAATTGATTTTAATGATTTTAATGAATGCAAAGTGCAAACCTGCATGTATAAATCGGGGCAAGAGGTACCTCTGAGCATATAGGACACTCGAGGGCCTTCCTAAGTTCTTTAGGGCTGGCCAACTCATGGAGAGAGCCTACACCCTCGCTGGAAAAAGAATACTTTAAATATTTTGCGTTGAAAAAGTTAATTTTTGAAAGGTTTCCTCACCTATCTCTACGCCCAGACCCGTTGATCTCTGCTGAGGACATGAGTTGCCCAATGAATTCAATACTCATCTCAATGGTTGGCTCCCCCTTTTAAAGACTCGGAGTTTTCGCTATCAAAATTGTTTATCTTTCCTTTGTTTCAGACTCTAGGTTAAAATAGCTTTAAATGCAAGCTTGACGCTTCGAAGTTCGAACATCTAAGGCCTATAATACGCAATTTGGAAGCTTCCTATTGAGCTATTTTTAAAGTAATTTAAGCAATTAAACTCTGATCTTAATCCTACGGCTTATGATTAAATGCTTATCGCTTTTAATTAGAGGACAGCGCATTTTGATAAATTCCGAGTTCTTTTTGTATCCGCATATGGTTTAATAATGTTTTATAATTGAGTAATTGGATACGTACTATTTACAAAGCTGTTTTATTAATATTTCCCCCACTCCAATAAAAAAGGATTGACATTGCATTCCTCCTTTGAGCCTGTAATAGCTACTACTACCATAAACAAATATAAAATGTAATTTAAACGTGAAACAGAAGCAACTTTAAGGTTATCCAGTCAATTAATCAGGAGGTGGTTGACGGCGGGGGCGAACATTCGGTCGTAAATCAGCCTCCGATCCATTCGAATGCCGAGTGTCAAAGCAGCAGCCATTTTGCGGTTGAATCTCCTCCAGTTCCGCCGATCGCTGTTCCCTAAATTAAAGAGCCACCTTTAACTCTGGCTCTTCTCTCTGCTTAATTCTCCTCCCGAGTCGAGTCACTCGAGGGAGTTTTGATAAAATGTGTACTTTTTACCAGAGTTATATTTGGTCCCAAAACTCAGAGTAGTTTACCAGACTTTTTGGCCCATCATACACAAACTGAATTGCAAAACTGTTTAAACAATCTCATCTCGTATGATTTATAGGGTGCAGACCCATCAGTCTATATCATACCCACTCTTTGTCAACGAGTACAGTCGAGAACCCCATTTGAAATGATATTAAATTGTACTTGCACATAAATTTACATTGTTAAACAATTTAAAGATACCTAATATTAATTAACCTATGCTCTGGAAGCCAATTTTAAATCTTGAAGGGAAGAAGCAGAGCTTCCTCCGAGCTTCCTCCTCCCTAATTCAATTTGCATTACTCAGGATCCCTCGGAATGGCCCGAGAGTGTGAATAAAAGTCCCGACCAATTCGATTAGCCCGGAAGAATATACACTTGGGTCCAATGGAGGAGCTTTAACTTTCAAGGAGGAGGAGGGGGAGAAAGCGGCGGCGGCGGCCGGGGACGCATCTGGCTGGGATGAAGTGGTCTGCTCCCACGGGGGTGGGTTTATGCGGTCGAAATTTATAACTCTGGATTTCGCCATCATAAGCGAATGCGGAGAACATAAAGATCCTCCAAGCCCCCTCCAAATCCCGTTCCTCCGCATCTCTCTCTTAAGTTCCTCCGAGGAATCCGCCATGAAAATTACCCCGCCTTTCTCCCCCAATACACTTCCTCATTAAATACCATCGTGAGAGTTCCCCCTCCGCGGCCCGCCCCTAGCTCCCACTTAAACCTAAAACCACGAGTTTCAATTTAATGTTTGGAGCATAAAACTATGTTCAAAAGATACTGTATATCTATATAGAATATGTACAAGGGATAGGATTGGTGTTGGGAGAAACTTTTGTGGGGATGTCATCAAAGGGAAAAGTTTTTCCATCAATTTCTACTCTATCCTGGATGGTGTTCCGGAACTTTGATGGGATTGGCGTGGCTGGAATCGAGTCGGAGATTCGAGAGTTACAAAGTCGGGGAGATTTGGGCGGGGAGGGAGCGCTCCGAGTTCGGTCAAAGAGGAAAAAAGAGAAATTAGTACGAAGAGGATTAGGAGACGCGATGGAAGAAAGTTTCTCCATATAATGATGAAACTTTCCTTCGCGAACAGCCCTTTCTGGTTCATCCAACCCGAAATTCCCGGATTTTGGGATAGATTTCGGTAATATGATTGAAGGGCGTAGTTCAGAGGAGCTTGGATTATACTCGGGAGCTTAAGAAGGCGAATTCGAATTCGATCTGATGGTATAATGGCTCTTGGAGCCCCCGCGAAAGCTCCTCTCTCCGAGATAATCCGATTTGAGGGTCCAAACTCTCGGGTTTTACATGCAAAGGAGGTCGAAAGACTCCTCAATCAACGGGCCATCGAGAATTGCGGAGCGTAGAATCAATTTAATCCATGCCCCTAATAGAAATTGAATGAGAAAGCGTCCAAATCACGGCTACCACCATCACCGCTAATTTCCCACTTTGAGGAGACTGTACGAGAACGGTCCCCGAATCCCAAATCAATACCCAAAAGTACTTTAGCTCGATTTGAACCCGATTTCTTTTCTTTTTTTTGAAAGGGCAAAGGAATATTGCCCTTCTTCCGATTCAATTCCAGCAGCTCCTTTGGGCTTTGGAGGAATGGAAATTCTTTTATTGGAGCCCTCGGCGGATCAGAATTTAAAATGGAGGATTTGTGAGATTGAGGAGGAGGATGGAGGAGCGGGTAATGGGATATGGGGATTTGTGAAAGGGACGGGATGATTGAAAAGCAGGGGTTCAAAATTTCAAATATGACAAAATTTCTTTATTTCCATTCCAAGGAACGTCTCGGGATCCCACGATCCATCACTCCGAACGCGGGAATGTCACCCCCGATGTCAGCTATTCCAATTACATGCTCAAATCCTCTTGTGCCAATTTTTGAAAGAATCTCCCCGAAGCAATTTGCAATTTGCACATCCAACCAACCCCAGAATCGAATCTAAAAAAAAGTCCTCGACTCGTACAATGCAAAAAAAGCGAGAGAGGCTTTGATTGACCTTGGTTGAGGACATGGAGGTGACAAAGAGCAGCTCCCTCCTCCTCCTCCTTGCATAACTTAATTATCCCGAGAGTGAGAACAATGCCAATGAGAAAAGAGCAAAGCCCTCGACAATACACCTTCTGCTCCCGTGCATTATGGCCCTTATATAATGAATACAATTAATTAATTGAGGGTGTGCAGCACAGCGGAAATGAATTCAATTTACTGCCAAGTAGCTCTAGCTCTTTTGATTATTAACTCTCGTATATACACAGACATACAGCATAAACTGGCTAGGACCCTGACTACCCGCCTTGAATGAATAATATCTCCCCGAAAATTCGGGGAGATGTCGAGTTTGGTTTAAGGGCGGGAGCCCGTTTATTCCGCCTGACATTCGGCAGCTCTTTGCGACACATTTAATGCATTAGCCAGATTGAATTTCCTCAGCTCTTTCTCCTCCTCCTCCTCCGCCTCCTCATAGCCTTCCCATCTCAGAGATTTTTTGTTCGAACGGGAAAAAGCATACTAAAATAAGATGTATCTCGTAGTATATGCGAAAGAAGATTGCCTAATCCCATTCCGTATGAGGGGATCTCGAGGGAGTAAGCTCAGAATGGCTGTCAGGTCACGGAGAAATGGATGGAGGACTATAAGTATGTAAGTATGGGAATTTGGAATGGGGAAGGCTCGAAAAGTGCTTCCGAAAGCACAAAAGAAACCCCCACTTTGAAAGAATTCAAATTCCCAAGTCTAAAATCTTTAGACTTTTTCCTCGGGAGCTCCTCCGTCGTAAGTACCCTCGCACAAAGGCCTAGGGCTGCTGTGTTTGACACATTTCCATATAGCTCGTATTGAAATACATTTGTATTTGAAGTTTGGATGCTTTTGAGAATCCAGTTTGAATACGGCCGGATGCTCTCATCATTTTTCTGGTGAATCTACAAAGTTTTTCCATATACTTTTGCTTGGAGCACACCTGCTGATTTCCCTATCCCTCCTGGCTATGACACATTTGATGGCAAATCAAACTTAAAGTCTTAAGCAAATAAATATTAGCTCATCTGCAGGATTGGGAGGTCCAAGGACTTGATGATGTCGACCAGGTTGAATCATTTTAAGAGAGAGATCTGTTTCTGTTTCATCTTTTGTCCTGCTCCAGGTTCCCCGAAATATTGCACACATAAAATTAAACAATGGTGGGCTCGCAGGTGTCCTCGAGCTCCCTCCTCCACCTCCTCCTCATTGAGAACAATGAAACAATTTGTGGAACTGGTATATCTTTCTTGGGATATGATTTCTCATGGTTCTGCCGAGTTCTGGAGTTCTGGAAGTCGCGTGTGAGGGCTGGTATGCAGTACACCAGATCAGTAGAGTGTACCAGTCGTTTAATCTGGTTTGTAAAAATGTAAATATTTAAAGTTATCCATCGACCTAGTTGATTGATTCGAAAAGAGGAGAGCAGGCGGTGTGAGAAAGCATGCAAGTATCAATTTCAATCTAGGACATTTTGCATACAATTAAACTGATTCCATTTAATCCTCCACCGGTCCCAGAAACACCAGAAAGTGAGCAATGGTAGTACGAATATATGGTGTTTGCAGATGAGGCAGGGGTTAATGGAATTGGATGTTTTAATGGGAGCATTTAATAATACAGAGTATGCAAATTGGAAGGATTCAGTGTAAATAATAACATTTGAGGATGCGAATTGGGGAGCAGATGCGTTGGTAGAGCCGAGCTAGGGCCGAGGAGGAGGAGGAGGAGGAGGAGGAAAGTTAAGCGATCGAGGATTGAGTTTTGGGAGTAGAGTGAATGCTGGTGCTGGAGGGGGATCGCTCTTTTACCTATTAGATATACTACTACTACGAAAGAGTCGAGAGCACGGGTTGGGATTAGGGCCCGGAAAGTGGGCCGTCCCTGGCTTCGGAGGAGGCGGATGCGCCGCTTCCCGAACTCTCATCTCTTCAAACTCAACTACCACCACCCTCCCTCCTCA
>JAAZTK010000643.1:0-18589 GCA_036507255.1 Megalothorax incertus
ATATCCGGATCCGCTTAAATGCTCCTTTTTGGGATGCAATGCAGAAGAGGAGCGGATTTTATTCAGTCGCCCGAAACCAAGTTGAAATACCCGGAGATCCATAGGTAGTCCGTAGTACTACTGTGTGTCGCCCAGACTAAACTCTATTGATTTAAGCAGGAGGCTTCTGTGTTTCCCGAGCTAATGGTCTTGGATAATTTGTTCAGTGCATTTACTATATGCAACCCCTACTTTAATCCCGACACTATTAACTCTGTAAAGAGGTTGCATAAACTTGAGAGTTTAGGAGGAGGAGGGGGATCCCGAGTAAATATTAAGGAAGACAAGGGTTTTATCGTAAATCTGATCCAATCATTGTCTCTTTAATAGGCCGGAATGCACCTGAACCCGACATTATTTATTCTTTCCTTAAAACAACCAACTGAACCTTCCATATAACCCCAAATTTAAAGGTTTCTCCAAAATTCTCAAATTTTGCACAGCTCCTTATTAATTCTACGGATCTTTAGGTGTCTTAAATAATACCTTTTTCGTGGATCAGCTTCAAAAGTAAGGGGGAATTGAGAATCTCTTTATTGAGCTCGAATGCAGTTATTATTTAGCTCGTAAAATCCAATGGCTCTGTAGATCTGTATATGGGGGTTGTAACAGCTTTCTCTTTTGGGGTAAAAAAAAGTTGGTGGGACAAGAAAAATTCTTATATTGATTGGAGGGTATAAAAATAGTATTCTAGCTAGGTTTTATATTACAATGGGCTAGTATAACGGCCAATAATAACATTTGATTTGTGTGACTTGTATTTCCTTTCAGATTGTCCATTGAGTATATATTCTTTCGCCGATTCTTGAGTGGAGGAAATCTGTCCAAAATGTATATGAGCCTGTGAGGAATCTAGATTCTAGAGTCTAGTCCATTTTAGTAGAATCAGGATATTTTAGGTGCACACAAGGTACTTTATTTGGTCCACGAGGTTTTAAAGAATGTTTTTCTTGAATGAATAAGACGGATTAAAAATCATTTCTGGGTGAGAATCGGGGCAAACCCGAGGACGGGGAAAGAAAGGGCATTCCAAAAGAGTTTGCCAGTTTCTCTTTCATTTCTGAAATTAATATCCTCCTTAGGAGGAGGAGGAAGAGGAGAGACTTCTTCCTACGATATAACAAAATGATATAGAGTTGACCAATACACTTTTCCCCCCGGATAATGGCGTACGACAATATAAGCAAGCACGAAGGGGAGAATTGTGTAACTAATCCAAGTTCCTTCAACTATGCAGGCACAAATTTAATCCAAAGAAAGAAACCAAGAGAGAACTATTCAGAGCAAATTGATTAGACCAAAGGGGATGTTTTATACTATTAGTAGTATTGTCCAACTGCCATATATCGCATATTGTCCAAGAACATGGATTCCGGATGTTTCTCGAAAGAATTTCATACTCTGCTTATTAATGATATCTCGAGAGAAGGGAATGGAATGGAGAAAGTTTGAAATACTAAAAATATGAGAAGAAGATTGGAATGACTTGAAAAGGATGCAGTTACTACAAGCAAAGGGGAGTGTCCACGAGTCACCGACACGAAACCAATCTACTATTTTAGCTTCTAAGCTTTTTTCTCACATGAATTTTAACAAATTACAAATTATAAATGTCATATGAATTAATTATTTAATATGCAATATTATGAACCTCGGGGAGGTACCTAGTCAATTAGTACCATATATAAAATCTAATGGGGGATTTAAGCCCGCATTTGCAAATCTTTCCGGAAATACAGATTATTATGTAAATAATAATAGTACAGATATATAAGTAGGTCCAAATATTTATATCCGTATATACATATAATACGAATATTCGTAAATTATATTTCACAATATTTTTAATTTTAAACGCTTATTTTACAGATATCGGTCATTTCATTAAAGATTTCCAATGAGCAAGTTAGTAAAAGTTCTGCAAAACGGTTTATTTAAATATAATTATTAGTTTAAATATTTTAATTATGAATAGTAACGTTCATCGAATAAAATTGCAAGCATTTTTATTTGGAATCCATTTTTTGGCAATGATTTTGGCAAATGATTCAAATATTCTTACTTTCTTGCCAAATTCAGAACAAGGAATTATTGGGAATTTTATATGTAGAACCAGGAAGTAAATTAATTTCAAAGAAATTTCAAGGTCCTTGAATACATGAAAAGGTGCATTCATTGGAAAATTCCATTTATTCCCACTTTTATATTCAATCCAAAATGAAGGTTTTTTGCGTTTCTCTCCTTTTTATCGGGGCCTTCCTAGCTCTTGGTAAATTAGCCAATTTTAATTTCTCATCAAAAGGGATATTTAATTATAAATAATTTATAATTATTTCTTTTAAGCTCTCGGGGAAGCACGACATCACGAGGATGGTAATTGAAAAATTTATGCAAATACAATACTTGTACATATAATTGATTAATAATTAATATTATTCACATATTAAAAATTTTATTAAATTATATTGCCTTATAGATGACTGTATTTGCCCATTCAACTACGACCCTTTTTGTGGAACGGATGGCCATACATATGGAAATGAGTGCAAACTGTGGTGTGGAAAACAGAAAGATCCTTGTAAATTTTTAAATAATTTAATTTAAAAAAAAACATTTATTCGAATCTAATTTAAAAAAATATATATTAGATCTTCAAGTAAAACACAGGGGAGAGTGTGGTCCAATTGCTACACTTTGTATAAAAATATTTTAAAATATTATAAATGTAAATATCATTGTACATGTTGCTGATTAATTTCAGTTTCAAGTGATCCAGGGGGTAAGTCTGATTGTGTATGACAAAGGAAATGACGATGAAATGGGAATTTTTTTCAAAAAAGTAGGAAATAATTACTTTATACTATTTTTTCATAGCATTATCATGCCATTGCACAAATCAATATGATCCTGTATGTGGAACGGATTATAATACATATGGGAATGCATGCGAGCTGAATTGTGCAAAGCGGCATAATCCGGGTAAATTTTTTTAAAAAATACTTTTTATTGTAAGTATTATATGAAAAATATATGTATTTGATTTAACAATATATTTTACATTAATATTTTTAGATCTTGATGAAGAACACGAGGGAGAATGTGGGCCCATAGCTGAACTGATGTAATCCTGTACTGATGTACGATTAGATAGTACGAGAATAATTTTCAGTAATACTAAAAATAATTAATAAGTTAATAACTTCAAAATTCTAAGAATTTATAATAAAGAAAAATACTTCCTGGTTAGCTTATATTTCAAAGAAATTAAAAACTTGGAAAAATTCCAAATTGTTATTTTATACATAAATTATTCCAGAAAAATATATTCATTACCGAAATAAGCCAATATAATTGTAATTTATTAAATTTTTAATAAAATTTATTTAGATTTGGATTTTATTATGAGAATTTTAGCATTTTTTATATGCCTAAATATTTTACAATAGATTCTTATATCGTAGAAGTTAAAACGGTATATTGACAAAATAAAAAATATTAAAACTAAATTATTTCTATAATTTATTATATGTAAAATATCCTGCTACTTCACTATAGGAGGGTGCTATTTAAAAATTAAAAATTATTGTATTTTTATAGGCAATATTTTTAAAATATTATCTTACGAGGTTCTTCAGGTGAAAGTGGAGGAGGAGGATCATCTCGCAAATCAAAAAATGCTGGAGGTCGTTCATCATAATTATCCGGTTGATATATACTTTGAATTGGTTCAGAATTCCCATCATATCTTAAGAATTCTGGTCCTGTTTCAACGACAGGATTTTGATCAAAATCAACTGAGATCACTATTAAAAAAATCAATTAATAAATTATATATTTTAAAAAATATTTCCATTCAAAATTACCTTTTTTTCGACACACATCCCAGACACTAAATCCCTCTATACCTCTATATCTGGGGACAAGGCAAGCGACTAGCATAATGAATATAAAAACTCCAGCTATACCAAGAATAATCTCAAGAGTAGCGCTTCCTAAAAATGCATTTTTAATTAATTTATATCACATGATAAGTAATTTAATATTTTTACCTCTAACACATATCCCATCACGGAAATAAGGCTCCTCAACGCCCCAGTCATACAATGTACATTCATCTTCAGCACACATTAAATATCTCCTGTAATTAACGGGGTGATAATCACACGCGGAATCTTTAAGTCCCACACACCGGCTTGATTCATCATCCCATCTAGTTTGAAGATCTTGACCTTTATAAATTGTGAATGGACATCGACATAATCCTGCTTCACAAAAGAGTAGAGTATTCCTGTGGTCACAGTTGTCTTCATCTGGAATAATAATTCCTGGGGCGGTTGGTGGACACTCATCTCCTGGAGATTTTGCTAAAGTTGAGCCGATTTGCAGGAAAAACAAAATTTTAAAAAATTGTAAAACCTCATTTTTAACCTTCTTAAATATCACATTTTTCATTTCCAAATTAATTATTTAGTCTAATTAGCCTAATTTATAAATGTAATTAAATTGGAATACTTGTGAATGATTTGATGGCAAACTTGGAATTGAATTGAGCGAATTCTTTACCAATATATTTATCATTTTAGTCTTTAGTCTGCAATATTGTATCGTACTATGTAATATGATTGATTCATGATAACTTGATAAGATATATTATTTATAATTTTATTCAGATTTCAGAGTTACGTGCAAAGATAAGGCATTTATTGTGTACCATTATAATAAAATTTCAAAGGCGTGATCACAGTAGATAAGATTAGATTTATTATTTAATAATCCAAAAGGAATGACGCGTATCGATCTAATAAATTAGCAAAACAAATATAGCTTAAATTGTATTTGCCAAATTACTCATACAATATTTTAATTATTATCTAAATCCTGAAATTTTAAAAACAAAAGGAATATGCGTCCACAGACGCAAATAGATTTAAAAATATCTTGATTTAATGACGCAAAATAATAAGTACTTAAAATTTAAAATTAGTCGCAAACTTTTTCTTCGGCTGGTGGTTGATATTCTTCGACAATTTCCGGACTTGCTACAAATCCCTTTTTCATATAATGTCCCACAGTTCCTGGAGTTTCGCAAATATAAGAATGTAACCCAAATCTTTGCTTATCTTGAAGTTCTTGGACAAATTCCGGCGTCCATTCCGTTGATTTTACTTTTTCCATAAATATTTTGTTTTCTCCATCATCAGATCTATTTTAAAATAAAATGCAAAATAAATAGTCTCAAATAAAATTTAATAAATTTACGCATTGATATTCATTTGGAAATCCTCATAGATGGATTCAATTGGGTAGTGATTGAAACAATATTGAAGCTTGATCCGTTCATAGTGCCTTAATAATGCCATTTATGTTCATTATGATATCATTATAAAAAAATTTATACCAAATGTGGCTCTGACACATTTCGGAAAATGATTCCGCTCCACCAAATGTAACTTCTCCCGGTTTTCCACTCGTATTAAATGAACATTCAACTATAAATTGATCACCAGGAAGAATTAGAACTTCATTCTCAAGTGGTGTGGCTTGTTGGTATTCTGTATCATAAGCATCATTAATCCCTAGCCAAGGAAGTTCTACATCCCCTCGAATATGCCTAAATTTCATTTTGCGCGCAGCCCAATGCGCATGAAAATAAATTGCGAAAGCGCGAATCCCCTCTGGCGGGATTTCTTCAAGACACTCTGGAGCACATAGACCAACTCCGATGAAATCCTGACTATTTGGTGGAATTACTAATGATCTTTTTGGGGGTTGTCCAATGGTAAAAAGTCCTGCATTAAATTCGCGAAGATTCTCAGAATATATTACGTCCATCCCCGTTTCAAATTGCTTTCCAAGCACTTGCTCAACATTATTGTAATGTACTTCAAGCATGTAAAATTCTTCCTCCCCTGAATCTCCGATTGGTACTCCCACGTGCGGCGGGAAGAAAAAATGCTAGAAATTGTATTTTTTAAAATTTGAGCCAATTTTTGAAATATGCAAACCTTTGAACCAGTTGCTACCATTAACCCTGGATGAACCGGATTATAATTAACTGTTAACTTGACTGTTAATATTATAATTACCTGTTATTATAATTCGGCAATGACCGATAAATGCTTCAGATTCTTCGCCCTGAGTGCATTTGGATCCGTTAGTTTGAGTCAGGCTTTCGAGAAATTCATTCGTAAATTGGCCATTTGGATTATATGGACATTTGTAAAGGACAATATGATGCGTGTATTGTTTGGCTTCTTTGTTGGCATAAAATGGTTTGTACTAAAATATTTAAATGGGCGTAATCAGTTAAAGGTTGGGCTTCATAAATTGAAATTTGTTTACTCCAATTATGTGATATTTTCTTGGGGGTTGTGGCCATTTATGAATTGAGCACCAATGAGTTGTGTCCTCTGGTGGCATTATTATATTTTGAGTCATACGAAATGTAAAGTCACTAATCGCAAAAAAAATTATGCCAAAGAAGTAGTATTTTGAAGATTTTTACTTTGAAATGTCAGGTTCAGGAAACCCATGATCGACCAGATTCGCCGAAAATGTTCCTCTTCGGTTGGAATGATATTGGATGGTATTAGAGTCACCTACCGCCCAAATTAGCTTTGATGTTCCAGTCTAAATGAGAGTACTTAGGATTAATGTAATCAATATTTATAATTATAGAATCATTTGATTACTGGAATTTGGACATCATTTTCATCGCATGCATCAATAAATCGCCATATTTGAAGCAAGGTATGTGTTTCATTTTGGCTCGCTTTTAAAAGATGCCAATTTTGAACTGTCTTCAGATCCGGCTTTTGATTTCCATGTGCAAAATAGCTCTATTTCGCAATTTAAAGATTTTAAAAATCTAATTAGAATTTATTAGATTTCTCACGTTTAAATATGGAATCCCCGTTTCGGAATCAACCCCACCGATCATTATATCTGATCCCTTCATTCCCCCATTTGGAGAAATCCCAAGCCCAACAAATCCTTTCGAATTGAATTCCAGATTGAAGATTATTTTACGCTGAACCAAGTCCGTTTCCCATGAAATTGAATGAGTGGTCCCATCCTCTTCCTCGATTGTCTCATCTCCTCGAATATCATAACAATTTATAAAATTGAAAGTAATTATTAACAGAAGGGAAATTAAATACGGATGCATGATAATTTAATTTAATTTAATATTTTATATATTCAAGCAAATTGAAATGGTCTAATAGTAATGACTAATGACCCCCGAATGATTAATTTTGATTTATTGAACTTTAAATTCTTGGAAGGAAATATTTTACATCTTTTCTTTTGCTGGCATACTTCCACGACAAAAAGGCATCTAATAAATATATGACAAAAATTGAAAAATGAATCAATGTATTGTAGTACTACAATATGTATATTTTATCATAAGTACGATAGGTACAAGTATTCTTAGGATAAATAATTAAAGGTTTATTAGGTATTTAGATCTAATTAAAAAAATTATATTTTTGTCGATAAGTTTAAAATACAATATTTGGACATAATTTTTAAGATCGACTGGATGGTAAAATTGGGATTGCCATTTTATATGTAATTTAGCAGGCTCAATAATTATATGTAGTATTAGCGTGTTGGAGGTTGAGGTTGCTGAATTCAAATTCAATATTAGTTTGATTAATTAATTGCCGAATGGGAGACTCGCCAATTAGCCAAAATGCCAGATTTTTTAAACGTCCAAGGAACAAAGGGTTGAATGCTTGGGTTGAAAATAAGCCTAAATACTGATTTCGCATTAATTGCATTGAAATTGGAGCCAGCAGTGCATGTATTTTTTTAAAAATATTATAAAAATTAATTTTAATTTTGGACAAATCCGGTGTCAATCCTTCCCTTGTCCTCCGCAATGGACTGCTTGATTTGCTACAAAGTATTTAACCAAGAGGTCGAGTACAGAACGGAGCCACCACCAAACCCGGAAATGTGCTTGAATATCATTTGCAAATTATTCAATATTTCTCCAAGTCATCCGGATGTCCGAAAAATCTTTGAGGACCCACTCATCTGTAGAGACTGCCACCGGAAACTTAGGGTGCTGGACAAGATTCTCAAGTCCACCGAGTATGAGATCCGGGAAAATCTTTTGACTAGCAAGGAAGCCTCCCAAATTGAGGAGCGGATGTCAAAATCCAGCAGAGACCGAGTGACACTTATGAGAGGTAAATTTCACATCATTCACATTAAAATTAAGTACAAATTAACACATTACAATTTTATTAAATAGCAATTGAAACTGGAGGTGCGGTATCAACGTCAGCAATGGGCTCTCAAACTGTTGACATCTCTGGTAATACAAATGCTAGCCAATTCAATTACAAAACTCTTTGCAATTTGGACTAGCAAATAATTTCTTTTTCTTTAAATGAATTTCAGTCCGTCCAGGCCCTTCTCAACCTCCAATTGTGTCCAGGAATGGAGTGGACAAGGAAGCGAGGATCTGCCTTAAGCCACTTGAAATAACTCCAGGTGCCACTGGCTTCAAAGTCCGTCGTGTCAATCAAGGTGGCGAGTCAGGAACAAACTATGAGATTCGAGAGAAAGAGTTGGTAAATGAAGATCGTGAATCATCCGAGGAAGAATCTGAAGATTCACATCTCAAATGTCGATTTTGTTCAAAGATTCTTTCATCAGAGGTATGATCAATATATTCTTTTAAAAAATCAAATAATATAATTATTAACAAAATATTAATTTAGAGAAGTCTGAAACGTCACATTTTGATTCTTCATCCTCAGCTCCCATTTAAATGTCAGCACTGCTCTCGGCAATTTAATGAAAAGAGATCTCTAATAAACCATCTGGGGAACAATACTAGTACACCTGCTAAATGCTTCGCCTGCAATAAAACCTTTCCAACCTCTGGATGTCTGATGCAACACGATTGGAAGGTACATCAAAGGGGATACTACGCCAGGAATAAAGTGGAGAAAAACTTCACGAAGCTATTGAATGGACGCTTTAAATGTCTTCGTTGTGGTAAAATTGTTAAAATACCGGTTATGCATTTGATGGTCCACCGTCCTCCAAAATACCCATGCCTCGTGGAAGGGTGTGGGAAAATGTTCAACTTTTCGGTTAACCGAACGGTACACGTGAAAACCGAACACGAAAGAAAGAGATACAAGTGTAGGGTGGCTGGATGCGGAAAGTCATTAAGATCAAAGGACTCTCTTTTAAACCATGCCAAGGTTCACTCAAAAAACAAAGGACCAAGAGTTGGAAAAAAGTAAAATAGAGTTCCAAGTTCCAACAGAACGAGATTCAATGAACATTGTCAAAATTAATTAGTCTAGACTCTAGACTAGATTAAGGAGGAATGAGAGTCAGAGATGACTGTAGGATCACTAGATATTGTAGTTTATTTTAATTTTTTGCATATACCAATATTATGAGTATATTGAATGATCATATTCATTGATATTTATTATTTGCTAATACACACAATTGATTATAAATAATTAAAGATTTATTAATTTATTTAATTTCCAAATTGAGATATCTTTTGCAAATCATTTTTGAGCTAGCTTAAATAACGTCATTTTTTAAATAATTTAGAGGACTCATTAGTCATTACTCATTAATTATGCCTATCATATCGAGGTTGCTGAATTCTTTTTAATTAAATTACAATTTTTAATTACCTCTCAATTAGGCAAAAATTGACAGATCGATTCGAGTCGAGCCTAGCAAAGCACAGAAGACCCATTCTGAATTGAGCTAATCCTAAGCGGGAATTTATTCATGTTTATTTCGCCCCAAAGACCATTTTCACGTGGTCTCTCCCATTTGATTTACACGTAAAGTTCACATGCAAAATTGACCCCGAATTGGGAAAAAGAAGAAAAAAAGAAGAAAAAAGGGGGAAAAAAGCAAAGAGGGGGAGAAAAAAGGTGTAAAATTGCACATTCATGTATTTTTACACCCTTTTTAATAAATAATAACCTCAATTGATACATTTTTCGTCTAAAAAAATAAGCGGAATTTTAAAAATCTAATCAATTTCCCCATATAACATATGTTAAAGGATTTCAAAAATTTCCCCTGACTTCTGTGGGGGTCATTTCCGGTTTTTCGTGGAGTTTTAATAACTTCTTTCCGGGTAGAGTTACTTGACCGTGTAATATCTCATTGGAAAGTCATTAATTAGGGCTATTCAATGGTCTAGGTGCCCGAATTCATTCGGGCTTATTCCTCTAGTTATTAATTAACTTTAGTCGTAATCCTGTAAACCTTTCATTTAATATCTATAAATATAATATACCAGTGTACAGACAGTTTACCAATATAAATTACTATGTATAATGTTTAACGATAGAGTACTAGATAGACTGGAGTAGCCACCTAGATTATATTTTACATAAAGCATACAAAAAAGTGTTTATATGTAAGTGTTTAGTAGAAGTGTTTATGTAAATTCAAGAAATTAGGATAGTCGTTTGAGGATCTGTTTAGAACAAAGTATTATATAGGGTAAGATTTAATTTTATATACCCCCATATTATAATCAGTAATACTGTTCTATTGTAAGTTTGGTGCCCTCATTTGTCTAAATTACTACAAGTTAAAAAACTAATATCTTTAGAAAAGAGAATTGTTTATATTATACCTAATAGTAATTACTATTAGTAATTTCGTCTTCCCACCCTCCTCCTCCAGTAGATATATACATTTTCTAGAAAAATCTGTAGTAGTAATAACTATTTATTTAGTAGTTTCTGTCCTCTCATTAGAAGATTGCACATTGACACAGAATTAAGAAATTAACAATGATTTAGGTAGATTTTTAGGGATTTACAAAATGCAGATAAATGGGGGATTAAAACAAAATGTATTTAAAAAACATTAAATTCGGTTAATATTTTGATTGCTTTTAATATGGGGGATGGATTAGGATGTTTGGCAGTTGTTGACGCGGGAGTAAAGATGATTATGCAAGATTTGACAGGATCCTTTAATGGCAATTAGGGCAACATCTTCAGAAAGTGATTTGGGAAGCTTAATTGGCATTTGTACTAGCTTAAAAAAATCGTTTCGGAATCAATTTGTTAAGAGTTTTAAAGTTTTTAAACCAATAAAAAGACCAAAATGACACCCTTCATGTGAATTATTAGTGGTACTTGGGATTAATTAAATTTATCAATTCTGAATTCATAATTCATTCTCTTTTTAACCGCAATAATTTTAGCTGGTTTAGCCTGTGCACGTCCAGTAAGTATGTAATAGTCTTTATTCCAGACCGAATTAAAAATAGGTGGACAAATTAAAGGGTCAATCGGCTGAGCCGATTCGGCTCCCTTTCTACAAAAGAATTATCGTTTCATAAATTCATATGCATAATTTGAAAGTATATTAATTTAAAAGCTCATTTCTCTTTTAAGTTTTTAACTAATTTCGCTTTCAAAAATAATAATTGTTTTTTAATGAATGAATTGGAGAGCTGTTGACCCATTTTTCCAGAATTTCGATTTCGGTGACCCTGAGGAATCAATATGACTAGGGATAAGTCACCCAAATTGCTTTGTTCACATTGTTTACGCCCGGCGAGTCTTTGGAGTGACTCTTCCACTTTCACTCAAATTCCCCCTATATAAAAGTGCATCAATTCCAGACAATTTATTAGTCATTTAAAATGACCAGAAAAGGATTCTTCGCCGTGGCCATCCTCTGTGTCACCCTTGCCACTGTCACTGGTAAATCCTATATTTCAAAAACTCAATTTTTCATCCAATTTATTAGTCGCAATTTTTATTGTTGTAGCCCAAAGGGTCAACCTCCTTTATCAAGACTACCCTAACCTCGAAAGAGCTCCAGAAACTGAGGAAGAGGTTAAATTTCACGGTCAATGGCCACCGTACCGTCCCGAGAAGCCTCGGAGTCCCCCAAAGCTCGATTTTTCGCAAAATTTCATTGAAACTCCGGGTCTGGTTGTAGAGAGGGACTTTTACGATCCATTGATGGAAGTGTCCGGTTTCAGAGACGATGGTCAGATGCCCAATCCTCTTGAGGAAAGCCCTAACTCCCCTGGGAATCCATTTGACTCTCAAATCACCGACCCTATGCCGATTTTTATGGACAATTTTGCTCCAGATTACCCCATAGAGCCTCTCGGTGAGGACTACAGGCCATTTCCCGATGTATTTCCAGTATACAAACCTCCAAATCATCCTAGGATGGTTAAGCATCATAAAAGGCCATCCCACAGGACTCATGAAACCTTTTCGTGGGTCATTGGAACCACTCCGACCACCCCAAGACCAAAAAAGAAGTATTCTCATCTTAAAAAGCATTGGCATTCAATTTTAAAAAAGTCCAAGACCTCAAAGTCACCCTTGAAGGTCAAGTCATACAAAAAACGCCTTGAAGAAAAAAAAAGGTCATTGGAAAAGGTTCCGGAAGTGCTCCTCCTCTCTGATTCCTCAAGTTCTCCGCCCTTTAAATCAACCCAAAAGAAAAATGGGCATAAAAATGGAGCTGTCCCCGAAATGACGACACACCGGTCTTCAGACTTGTCAATGAGAGCTAGCACAACAATGTCCAGCGTCAAGGGTCCTCAGGAGGATGTATGTCATGCCAAAGACAAGGACAAGTCAAGGGCTTCTAGCTCCCTCCGCAATTCAATTGTCAATTCCCTCGTTTATATCCTCAATTTTTAACCAGTCATTTAACTACTCTATTACCTTAATTAATTTACTTAATTATGTTCATATTAATATATCTGTAATTATTAGTAATTTGCCTAATTTTGATTAATTAATTAAAAAATAAACGTTTTTTTAAAAATCTAAAAGTTGCACATGGGATCAAGCGGGAATATCCGCATATACCGCGCTTTTAAATTTTTGGTAAACAAGCAATTCAGATTCTCTCCCAAATTTCGTCATTTTTGGTAAAAAATCATTGTCATTTGCTGTCCACGTTCGTCAACGTCATCTCCCCGGGTGCTAAGGTCATTTGCGGACACTGTCAAATTAAAGGTCAGAGGATTTTGTTGGAAAAATTTAATTTTTTCGTAATTTTTTAAAAGGGACATACAGCTGCTTATAGTTTAAATTCTAATTTTAAATTTTTAATTGGTTTTAATTAATTGACAGGTCAATTGCAATCATGGTTAAACCTCAATGGGTGGTTGAGAGGATTGTTGCGATGAGGGTGGTCAAAAACTGTGTTGAATTCAATCTGAAATGGCAGGGTTATAAAACGTAATGCGATTTTTACCATAATTTTAAATTATACAAGTTTATGATTTATATTCATTGTTTTTTAATTAGGGAGGAGAATACTTGGGAGCCAAGTGAGAATCTAGACTGTCCTGACCTAATTAATGGATTCATGGAGCGTTTTAGGGAGAAAGAGAACCCCAAGATTGGTGTGTATAATTATACCAAGGGGGGTAGGCTTCGGAAGCTTCGTGAAATTACGCTTGACGAGTTTGAGAAGGGTGAGGGGCTTGACACTCCCGAGGTAAATTAATTAATTTTAATATTAAAGGATTTAAACAAAAAGATTTCATTAGCAGGAGCCGGAGGAAAAGGAGAAGAAGAAGCAGAATCAGAAACAAGTGAAGAATCCACTGGCTGACTTTCCACTTCCAATCAAAGGTAGTTTTTTCATATTTTTTAATGAACTTATTTCTCAAAATTAATTTAAATTCTAGGATTCCACTCTGGACTTGTCCCAGAAAAGATTCTCGGAGCTACAAAATTCGCTGATCACATTTTATTCCTTGTCAAATGGTTGGACGATGAGGGTGCAGACTTTGTGGTCTCAACCGAGATGAATGCACAATATCCAGATATTGTCATTTCGTTTTACGAGAGCCGTGTCGATTGGAAAGATGAATAAATTGGAAAGGTGTGATTTGGTACTACCTCTGAAGAATTGCTGCCTTTGAAAACTACTACAAGTAAAATACAATATGCGTAATCCATAAATTATTTATCATATTATACGTTCAAATTCAATCATAGATCTTTATTGGGTATTATTTTGCATTTATGTTACCGAATTATACCATAAATTCCTATATTTATCCTATAGTCAATGCAGGATAATTTAGATTTTCGAAATTTGTTTTTTTCTCTCATCCAAGAATTTATGCATTTTGAAATTTTTGAATATTACTGTATTTATCGTACCTATATTATTTATAAGTTAACTCTTCTTCGATAGATCTGTTTAGATTAGATATGTCATACTCATTAATGTTCATTTTGTTTCCACTTGGCTAACTTACTTTAATCTTAATATTTAATCTTGATATACTTAAATAAGGTTTTTTTCTATTTTTTTTGATAAATCAAAATGGATATTTCATAAATAATTATGTCATATAATGCAAGTTACCTTTCCTCGAATTTATCGTATTTTTAAAGATATTTGTATATTTTTCAATACCTACATACCTATTAGTACCTACCTAATACCTAATTAGATGCATTACATATTGATTATATGTAATACTTACTTTCTGAATTTTATTCGAAATTATATTAAAATACTTGTCAATGCCATGTAAGTTTAGTTTTTTAAGGCGATAATTTATTATTTTTATGAATATCCGTAGGTAATTCTAATTAAATTGTTCAATAGGTAGTATTATATGATGTCTAATCCTAAGTACATGACTTTAGATTAAAAATGTTTCAAAAGAAGGAATAAATATTTCACGGCCATAATTTGTTGTTTTCCGTTTTAAATTATTTAAATAATTTGTGGGATTGCAACATATGTATGTAATTTTAATTCAATTCAGAAATGCCAATCAAATCAAAGTTATTATAATTGCAGGGTACCTATAATTATAAAGTTAATACAATGCAATGAATGGGCAATTTGTGATTTATTATATCATATTAGCTTAGGTCTTAAATCATTGGATGATTTGGCATTGCTCACTTTCTACGATACTTGATTTTATACTACCTGCTTAATTGAAAAATGGGCACAAATTTTACAAAAAATCTTCCAAATGATCCGAATGAATTTCAAAAAGTTTGAAAAACTAATTAATTAAATTCCTACCTCATCAGAAATATTGAATTTTTCCAGTTTCGGGATATCCTTGATGGGATCTCTTCTGTTGTTTAAATTTAGGGTTGAATTTCGGCTGTAGTGACATTGGCTTGTCATCAGCGATACCCGATATTTTGATGCTGTTCAAGATTAATGAAGTATAGCCCAAGAACGGGATCTCAATCTCAAAATTTATTTTCTATAAAAAAATATACATAAATTATTTCCTAATTTATATGTTGTATAATAATATTTTAAAAAATATTTTATATAAAAGTACCCTTTCTGAAGACAAATCATCTGATTGAATTTCGAGTGACCTATCAACCCATTGGGATTGTCCATCAAAAGTTTGGATATTATCATTTT
Source organism: Megalothorax incertus (assembly GCA_036507255.1). Lineage (NCBI taxonomy): Eukaryota > Metazoa > Arthropoda > Collembola > Neelipleona > Neelidae > Megalothorax > Megalothorax incertus. Next base: position 15,463 of record JAAZTK010000643.1, read on the forward strand.
CAGTGGTCCACACTCGAATTTTAGCTTCGTCATATAATGCATTTATTGTTATTGATTCTGGCTTAAATTTCGAGTCATAACTGAATGTGATACGACATATTCCTTCGAGAAATTGTTCACCACATTTTGTCCAATATCCTTCATCAGTGTTTGGATTCGGTGGCAATATTCCTATGCAATCATAATCGAGGTCATCGACGGATGTGAAATAATCACAGTCCGTTGCCCAATTTACCCCAATATCTAAAGATGTGTCAAGAAATAATTCCGGAGGAGAAGATCCAAATGTTGTAGTAGGGGGCGTTGTTGTTGTTCCAGGGCTGCCTTCTCCAATGCCACTAATCTCAATTTGATCAAGTACAGCTGCATAATATCCAGCTACTCGAGTGTCAATTTCAAAAAATATTTTCTGAAATTGAAATTAAATTTTGATTACAAAATGTATCAAAATTCAAAATGTAATTTTAATACTTCAAATTTTTAACGATAATTACAAACCCTATCGATATTTAAGTCTTCTTCATAAATTTCGCCTTCATCAACCAACCATGCTGTTGAATCTCGTTCCGAAACAATAATATCCCTATTTGACGTTGACACCCTAATAATTGCATAATGATTATAACTATTTATTGAAACTTTTTTTGGTGTAAAATCCTCTGGATAAGTGTATGTTATAGTGCATTGAGCTTCCCCGTTATTTGGAGCACATGCTGCCCAAAATCCCAGATTTCCAGTTTGATCCGGACGTGGATTTCCAACGCAATGACCCTGAATAAATTCACCAACAGTGTTTTTATATTGACAATCAAACTCCCAATTTGAATCCATATCAGTTTCTTTATCAATTGAAATGACGATTGGGACACCACCTGGCGGTGTTGTTGTTGGGTTTCCTGGTGGTGTTGTGGATGTTGTCAAATCCCCTTCCGTTGTAGTCGATGGGAAATCTATGTAATTTGCAATCCTTATCTGATCGATTCCCACACCTCCAAATCCAGCCAAAGGGTTGTGAATAAAAAAGTAGATTTTCTATTTTGGATTCAAAAAAATATTTAGGTATATTTAATTCTTTGAAAAATATATGTAAAACAGTAGATAGGTAATACAATACTCATACGGATATATCTACCTACCCTATCTGGGTTTGGATCATGAGGATTCAAAATTTCCTCGTGCTCTATCCATTCCTTTGAAGATTGATTGATTAACATTATATCGCCATTTGAAGTGAACACACGTAAATTTGCTGCATGCACAAAAGTTTTGACAGAGATCTGTCTTGGAATAAAATACTCTGGATAGGTGAATATAATGGAACATCTCACATTTGCATTGCCAAAGTTATCGCAGGCTGACCAATATCCCAAATTCGGATTTTGTGCAGGAATTACTTCTCTACCTAAGCATTCCCCAAACCCATCAAAATCTTCAGTTTCATTCGCATATTGGCAATCTACTTCCCAATATCCGCTTAATTCCGCGTCAGTATCAACGAAAAACTCGGCGTTTTGAAAAACTATTTCTCTTTCTAAATCCACCTCGCTTTTCACCAAATTTAAGGACAGAATTATGGCCAAAATAATTGCAAAATATTTAGAGCCCATTTTTAATAACCCCGAGAAAAATTTGCAATTGGACGAGATGAGCAATTAATTAATGACTTTCTGGGAACAAAACTCATTCAAATATGTCTTTTTAAAAATGTTAAGAGATAACCAATCTGGGATCTCAAGTGCATAAAAATCTGAATTCATTGTAAAAAGTTGGTTTATCAAGGATAATTCTAATAATTCGCTTAAATATCGAATGATAAATAAAAATGATTTAATCAATGATGCTTTAAAAGTATATTTGAAAGCCATTTTCACCTGGGGTATCTGATTTTCATTTACTGTAAATTTGTAAGGACATATATAATATGAGTGACATAATTCTTTATTCGATGAATGATTAATCTATATTATATTGATTTATATAAATGATAAATCCATCCAAATTATTAACCTTTGATCACACGTTATACTATGAATGATTAATTAGGTACTAATGTATTATTGGTAAGATTTATTATATTCGATGAAATTTTTTATTTGCCCTAAAATGCACAGCTTTTGTAAAATATTATGATATTATCGCATATTTAACATTTATTTTTATGTAACTTTAAAAGTATATAATTTCGAATAATTTTAAATAACTTGAAATATGTATAAATTGAAAAAATAAATAAAAATTTGGGAATAAAATTTTATGAATTGAAAAATGGGGTAAATATTTTTACAAAAAACCTTCCAAATGAAATCAAGAATTTTAAAGATTTCGGATCTAATCTCAAAACAAAATCCAATCAAGCTAATAAATAAACCTCCTCCCCAAATTAAAAATATTGTTAAAATATTTGAAATTAATTTTTGTGGAATATGTTTAATTCCAGCATTTTCTCCGTCTAAATTAAAATATTTAAACAATTGATTTTTCTCATTTCCTGGATCATGGAGTGCGTGTTCCCATTTGATTGAAATTCCTGCTTGAACCACTCTCGCAAAAAGGGATCGAAGATAAGGACCAGGACTTCTTTTAAGGATGAATCCTTCAAGAGTTTTCATAAATGGATTTCCAGTTGTAAATTTGATTTGTGAATTTGTTTTAAAATAATTGGCAATCCCCCGAATTTCTTTGATATTTCCAATAATTGCTGATCCCTTGCAGTATTTTATAGGATGAAGATACGTATCCTTAAATGAAGTAGCTTTTTCCTCATGGGTTTTGAAATAATGTGAATAAAATATTTCTTGAGAGCGTAGCATAATTTGGTTGAAGGTTTGCTTAATTTTAATGGGTGAAGAAATATTGAAAGCTATTTTATTACATTCGTAATGGTCTTGTTCGTTTGAAACGCAGATACTTTGAATGTAAATATCAATTTCTGAATCTCCCAAAGCTGGACATTTTTGCATACATTCTTCAAAAGTGCTAAAATTTGAAATTTGAAAAATTTGACCCTGCCTTAAGCCAAAGTAGTTTAAATCAAAAAAATATTTTGCTTGATATTCTGCATGAAATAGTCCAACATCATAGATATCAAATTTATTTTGAACTAAATCAATTAAATCCTCCGGAAAGA